>CM046444.1:96186908-96326908 GCA_025506515.1 Flaveria trinervia
GAGGTTCCTCATGCTTAGCCTGATGAGCTCATTAGCCCTACTGTCTTAATCCATCACTCTGAGTCTCAACACTCAAGTGATCAACCTTCAAGGGACAGTTACCATCCCCAGCCTATAGATCTTAACCAACCCATTCCCAACCTTGACTTCTATACTGATGAAGATATAGGTTTCAGTGAGTATAATGAATCTCTCTTCTTTCCCTCTACTCAAAGAGAGATGAGTACTACTGAATCTCAGGTGACTACCTTACAAAACAGGATCAATGATCAGCAATTTGAGATTTCATATCTTAAGAAAAAAACTAGCTGGGAGACCCTTAAGGAGAACTCAACTAGGAACACAAGAACCTGTGGATGTGATTGACCTATCCTCCAGCTCACCTATGCAAGTGAGTGATGCTACCAGAACGGGGGAGAAAGTCAGTCCAACCACAGAACCTGGGAGTTCCTCTGAGAGAATGCACATTGAGGACTCACCATCCTCACTTGCAACTGTGCATTCTCAGCGACCTCCTCTAGTTCACATTGATGTGGACTACATAGACTCCTTCATACAGAGTCTGTTTGAGGATGGGATACCAAGGGCTATGTCACCTTCATCATCCTTCAATCACATTATTGGGTGGAGGTATGACAACAGCAGTAAAGCCCTCATTGTCATAAGAGTTCAAGGACAGCAAGAAGTCTTTAATTTTTAGAACTTGGACTACTATGAAGGTCTCGATCTAGTCAACATGCCACTTGTCAACCCAAGCCAATCAAGACAAGCTGACAGACTAGCTAAAAGAATCCAAGACAGTATCATTGCTTCTGAGACACCTGCTGGTGACAAGCTGACAGACTGGCTACAGAGATCCATATTCCTTCTGAGACACCTGCTGGTGAAGGTGCTTCTCAACCTCTCTCTGGCCTGAGCTCAGATGCTGCAACGAGCAATGAAGGCCAAAGCTCTCTCCACCTTGAGTCACAAAGGTTTGAGAGTGACAAAGGGAAAAGAAAGATGATATCTGAGGAGATTGAGGAGGAGGAGAGAGAGGAAAAGGAGGCTAAGGGAGAAAGTTCCTCTACTGAGTCTCCAAGACTCATGGAGTCTGCAATCAGAGCTGCCCCAGACCAGATACTCAGAATGATGAGATAAGGGCAGTCAGGATCAACTATCTGCAGACTAGGAACTATGACATAGATAATATCATTTCTCTCCCCTTGGATGAATTGAATGAGCTGGTTGATCTGGAAAGGTCAAGAGAGAAGGAGGCAGAAGATGCAAAACTCCTAGTACAAGTCAAAGAAGAGAGAAGAAGAAAAAGACTGTACATAGGTATGCCTACCCTCTCACCAGTTCAAGAAAGTCCTGAACAAGCGGATGTGGTTCAACAAGAACCTCAGGTAGATAAGGAAGAAGACAAAATCAAGATGATTAACTACCTGAGTGCCACAGGCCTTTATCAGGCAGATGCACTCCTTCCCTTACCTTATGACTATATTGAGTTTGAGTACTTAAAACAACTCGAGCTTGAGTTAGTCAAGGAAAGAAAGACAACAAAGAAGAAGCTGAGGGAAGAAGCTGCAAAGTTAAGAGCCATCATCCAAAAAAGCATGAAGAATTTTGCTGATAGACAGAGGATGATGAGCTTCTTGAAGCTGTATGGATTCTCTGGAAGGAGACTTGGACCCATGTCTCTATCCACTATGGATGAGCATATCAGGGTAATCAAGCAGAAGATTAAGAGTGGAGAGCTCACTGACTTACACTCCACTCCAAGTCAGGCCCCACTTGAAGTGGAGGTTAAGGTTGAACAAACAGACACAACACAACCTAGACCTCCTTCTAATGCTTAACAAGCTTCATCTTCTGATCTATAGCAGGGCCAACCTCCTTCTCCATCTGAACCTGAGAGAGAGGAAGTCCCAACTGAGAAAGACAGTGAAGATCAATCTGGTGCTACAGGCCGGTCTTCTCAGTTAAAATTTGGAAAGAGAAGGAAAAGGATGGCTTCTAAACCAAAGTATAAGAAGAAGAAGAAGCCTGAATCCCCTTCTGAACCTCAGGAAGAATCAAAACAGCCTGAGGATGTGCAGCCAGAGGAAGCTCAATCAACTCCAACTTCAGTAGCTCCTCTAGCATCAGGAAGACCCGTCTTGTCTTGGACATACACCATAAATCCAGAAAGGTGGCATGTTATTAGAGATCAAGGCATTGAAGACATCTATACATGGCATGATATGTTTCAGTTGCCTCTGCATGATCTCTTTAACATGAGAAGACACTTTGACAGCCTGAAGGATCCTGATCATCTTATGAAGAAAGGAATGGTGATCATCCTAATAGGATTGTTAATATCTGAAGTTTTCTAAATGTTTTGGTAGCATCAGCCTAGGGGGAGTTTGTAGAGATTAATGAAGAGGCTGATGCAACCTAAACATCTTTAGTCTTTCCTACATGCTGCACAAGTGCATTGAAGTGGAATGCTTCGAAAGTTTCACATGTGCAACAGAAATACTCTAAGTGTGAAATCTTCCGAAGCCAAGACCAACATCTTCCGAAGCCAAAGATGAAGTCTTCCGAAGCCTCAGAGACAAAGTCTTCCGAAGCTTCAAGTTCATGAAGACAGATTTCTCCGAAGACTTTTAGTAACATGCTTTATCTGATGTACTGTTCCATAAAGCTGGACACCTTTCCGCTGCAACTCTGCAAGTCACCAACTAACATGGTTTGGTGAAAAGGTCCATGCTTTTGGTAACTGTACATTGAGGTCTTGAGTCTGTAACTTTCTACTTTATGTACTTTATCCTTTTTGTAATAGATAAGGATGTGAGCTATGGCATGTCATAGTCACCAGTCAAAAGGAAATCTGCTTTTGACTTTACAATTGATTTTGTGTGTATCTAGTCAATTGTATCCAGCTGGCTTTAAAGTATAGCCGGCTGTAGGATGTTGTATAAGTATCTCATGTTCTTGTATCTTTCGAATATGCTTTTGTAACACTTGTAATAGACATAGAGAAGGCAATATATTGCATTCTTGAAAACCAAACACTTGTGTTCTTGTGTTCTGTCTCATATATTACTTGTGTTCTTAGTGTCACCACTTGGTTAATCCAGTTTACTTTTTTGATCTAAGTTTAGTTTATCTCCTCTTTGTGTTGTTGTGTTGTAACTCTTCACCCTTCAACATTCCTGCAATAATATTGTTAATGATATATGTTGCTACACGAATCCTAATCAAGGGATTAAGACTGGGAAGCAGTGCAAGAGTGGGGCTGCTACGAGGATCAGGCAGGAACTTGGCTTTGACTACTGGGGAGCAGGGTGCGACTGGACTTGGCTTCGACTGAGTTGAACATCGGCTGAGCAATACTTCGGTTGAACGGAGTATTTGGGAGACAAGAACAACACCGTGAGTCTCGCCTCTGGTAGAAGGGGTTTTCTCCCCGAGACCACACTCCAGCGTGAGAATAAGTGTTTGCGTTGAGAGAAACCTGAAAAGGAGAACAATAAGTAAATAGTTTGCAGTAAGAATGCTTTGAGAATGTGTGAATGAATCTGAATAAGAGAAGTATTTATAGTGTTGATGCATGGGCACCAGATACAACATGGTTCTATTCATGGAAACCTGTGGTCAATGATATGGGGCTGAAATTCCCTAGTCAGAGGTTTTATACCTTCTGGTGTAAAGGGTTTCTGACTAGCATTTATGTGGTTTGTCTTTGTATTTGACTTAGAGGTTTGGGTGCTGTTCTGATCTCCTGCCAACGTTTTGGATTTACTCGTTTTTTCGTTTTATGGTTCTTTCTTATTCCATTTGTAATGAGTGGCTTCCTTGGTTGCCAGGTTTGCGTGATAGTTTTCATAAGTGTTGAACATGAAGGCTTGATGGATTTGAGCGTCCATTTGGTTTTAATGCGCCCAGCCACGACATTGGGCTAACTACCCAACCGCGGCTTATGGGCTTCTTCCTGTGGCCGTGATGGTCGTTCTGAGAGTGAGACGTGGATTGGGCTTACAGCTGAGGGCGAAGTGTGTTTTTGGGAACCGTGACTTGGGTTAGCGACTTGGGCTAGCAGCCGCGGCTTAGTCTAGCGGGTGAACTGTGAATTGGACTTGCAGCCGAAGAAACCGCAGTCGGGCTTGCGGTTCGGCTGATCCGTGACTGGAACTTGCGACCCGGGTGGAGCCGCGACTGGGACGGGACTGCGACCCAGCGGCAACCGCGACTGGGGTTTGTAAGCGGACCGCAGCTTGGTTTGTCGTTGTGATATCATCCGATACTTCATTGAATCGGGTCTTCGCTCAGTTTTTTAGGGTGATATCCCTTCATGTCCCCCTAGTCCAATGTCATAATTTCAAGAATGGCATTGGAATAATAATAAATGCCTTATGTTTTGGCGGTTGTACCTTTTTGGCATCTTTTTGATGTGACCGAGACCTCACCAATCAACTCCTTGTCACTCTCTCCTCGGATTGCGTCCCCTGTCCTCTTCAATCAAATCTTTATTTTCCACCTTGAGCTGCGAACTCGCATTCGTCAATCACGTCCATTCGGCGGCTCGACGGCTTGCCCTTGAGCCGCGACCCTAGGACAGCACCGTCTCGGGCTTGGTGCGTTATTTGGACTTTTCCTTCTTGACTTTTCTATATAAACTTCATTTCTCATTCTTTCATCTTCACTCCTCCTTCATTTCCTCTCATCTAAGAACTTCGTGGCTTTTTGGTAAGTGTCCTGACCCACTTCTTTGCTTTTCTAATGGATTGTAGAAATGACATGGGTCTTCAGACGTCGGTTTTCCCAAGATTTTCTAAACAACTTTATACTTCATTACGGTATTCCTTCCGAACTTACTCCTATTGTCCCTCCTCGTTCGTCGACTGTGAGGGACGCCCCGGCCGGGATGATAGCCTTTTACACTCCTTTCTTTAGTCTTTGTAACTTTTGGGTTCCGGTTAGCCGTTTCTTGTGTTTGCTTCTTAGGTACTACGATATTCATTTATCACAACTAGTTCCTTTAGGTTTGGTTAAGGTATACCATTTTGAGATATCATGTCGTGCCCTTAACTTAGAACCTGAAACAAACCTTTTAGAGCGTTCTACAAGTTGACTAGGGTAGGCTAGTGGTTGACCTTCGAGAAAAGAAAAGCGCCCAAACCTTCTATAGTGTCACGACCATAACTAGTTTGAAACATTGGAAAGACCGTTTTTTCTTCATTTCAGCTAGTATAGTTCCTTTTAAGATGTATTGGTTGGAAACTAGTAAGTCCCTTCAAGACCCTTTTCCCGACCCCGACACGTTTGACATGTCCGCTTATGACCTCTTGAAAACCGAGCCAACTCCTCTTCGTAGTTATTCTGAGAATTTTCTCGTGATAGCCGGTGTTAGTCGTAACTGGACCGACCTTAACATGGTTCCATTCATGAGTTATCAAGGGAAACATAAGTTGCTTTTACCTTTATGCTACAATGCGTACGTTCATTTTCATGATTATTGTTCGTGTGTTATGCTTCCATAGGTATGGGGTTATTTGAGCGCATGAAGCTTTCTGCTAAAGAAGATGTTTCTGAACAAGTTGAAGCTTTGCCCGAAGGTTTGACTCCTATATTGGAGACAACTGCCGGCTACGTTGTTCAACCCGGGGAAACCATGCCGCCACCCTCTCATAAATGAAAAAGCACTGACGAAGCTCCTGCTCCCGCAAGCCGACCGAAGATGAAACGTAAACAAGGGTTGGGAGGGCTAGGCCTTAAACTGCGGTCATCCCCTCCTTCGTCTGCCATGGCCAAGGGGCTGGTCCCTCAGCCGCGGCTGGGGTAGTCCTTCACTCGAGTCCCGACACTTCTGTTAGTGCCCCTCTGTCTTCTGATGGTCATTCAGGTGGTGATTCTAGTAAAGGAAAGAATGCTTCTTCTGAAAGCACCGATTGAATGCGGAAGAGAAATTTGTACCTGATTGGGATTTGACTAATGGAACCACTTTCGAGACTCCGGATTCATGTAGGGACTTCATGTTTGCATCTCGCACACCTGCGGAATTCTTCCATGGAGAAGGGTTGAAGAATAGGGCATTATCGAATGCTGGTTGTTTGTCCATAGTGAATAGTTTGTTTCTTTTGCTGAGATTCACGGCCGTTGGGTGGATGGTGTCAATGAGATCCGTGACCTCAAGAAACAAGTATCCAAATTAGAGGCTGAAAACTCATCCCTCAAGTCCCGTTGCGATGTATCTGATCTTGCCAAGGAAAAACTTACTTTGGATCTTAGCGGTGCTCAGGAAGAGCTTTGCATTCAATGTGCTGCAGTGAAGAAACTCTCTTTGGATTTGAAAGATAAAAAGATTGCTTTCGAAAGCCGCATTGCTAACCTTGAGGAGAAAGTCTTGCATCTCACATCCGAGAAGAAGTGGATTATTTCGGAAGGTGTTGGCTTGGCTTTTAACATGATTCGTGATAGTGATGAGTTCCTTGATGCTTTAGCCAGGATTAATAGCTTGTCAGACAAAGTGGGTTATAATGCTGGGTTGTTGGATGGAGCTTGTCTTGCCGCGGTGGGCAAGAAACTAGATGAAGCCAAGAATTTTGACAAGAATGCTTTAAAGAAGCTACGAGCCGAGTCTGATTCCTTTGATAAGGCTACTTTTCCCATGGTTGATGCTATCGCTGCTATGTGCGACTCGAGCATCGAGGAGATCAAGTCGTTCTTAATTCCTCCAGCTGAAGACTCTGCTCGTGTTTAGCCAGCTTATCCTTTGTGTGTCATTTTGTGTTTGTAATGTTATCAAACTTGTACCTTGACTTTGTGTTACTTTTCTTTTGTAATGTCATCGAGGTTGTATCTTGACTGTATGTCTATCTTCGTAATGATATTTATGCCTTGTCTTTTCATGCTTTGCGTTTTGATTGTCGAACATGTGAATCGGTGATGTCCCATGCTTCATGGCTTGCCAAGGAGCCGCGACTTTTGGTTGTTCGATGCCTTCTGGCCGCGGTCTACAATCGGGGGGTGTCTCGGGGCCTTTGGCCTTTAGCCGCGGCGGGTGGTTGGGGGGGGTCTCCCGGCTGCGGTTTTGGGGCCGCGTCTTTTGCTCAAGTTCGCGGCTTATAGCCGCGACTCGCGACTTAAACATGATATTATTACGGTCATGTTTCTAACCACGACATGCCATCTCTTAACTTTTGGTTGTGAATAGGGTCGCGCCAAACGAGCCTTAACTGCGGCTGGCCTTTCTGATCAATTTCGGCCGCGGCTCCCTTGGTTGTGATTCTTGGCTGTGACTTGACTATGGTCAGATCTTGTTATAGTAATAGGCACGACTTAACCTTCGAATATAAACTTTGTTGTGGCTCGCTCTTTGGATGTAATTGCGGCCGCGAGTTCCTCTTTGGCCACGGCTCACTTCGGAGCGATTGCCCATGATTTCGGCTTCAACTCTTTTTCCATGACCACGGCTTTTTGTTGCGACTTTCCAGACGCTCATAGTATTATTATGGTTACATTTCTAGCTACGACTCGTGAGCTCGGCCGTGAACGAGCCTTAGGCCATGGCTTTAACTTTGATCATGGTCCTATGCACATGTGCATTTTCTGGCTATTTTTGTTTTTCTGGATTGGGTTTTTAGCCGAATGGAAATCTACATTGAGTGGCTCTAGATGTTTGCCAAAGTGTAATCATGTGTTTGGAGCTACATGTTGGTTTCTTTTGAGATGTAGTTACGAACAGCGAGTTCTACTTCGAGCTTATTTATTTGCTCTTGTTATGGTTGCTTGTGGTTGTGTTTAACTTAGCTTGGCAAACATTAATTTGTTTAGTGATATTGTACCATTCACAAACGTCACTCGAATAGTTGCGTTGGTATCTCGTTTTGTTTTTTGTGCTCACACGTCATTATGGTTTCGTGACTTGTTACGATACTGGTTACATAAAAAGTTTCATTAATCTGATGTAACTGCTAGTGCTCGCATGCACCTTCTTACTGAAAAATGAGTTACAATGTTGAGATTTCACTACCTACTACATATAGCATCGTCGGAGCTGAGCTCCGTTCCAGGTTCTCGGGATGACTGCCCCGTCCAGCTGGTTGAGTTTGTAAGCTCTGTTGTTTCCTACTTCAATGACTTGATAAGGTCCTTCCCAATGTGGACCCAGCTTACCCTGATCTTGAGCTCTACTTGCCTCGTTGCTTCTTAAAACGTAATTGCCTTCCTTAAATGTTTGATGTTTCACGCGAGAGTTATAATACCGTTCGACTTCTTTTTTATGCTTTGCTTCTCGAATTGCCGCTACCATCCGTCTTTCTTCGAGTAAATCCAAATTAAGTCGCAGATCATTCTCATTATCCTCTCCAAGAGCTTGTATTACACGGGTTGTTGGGATGCCTCTCTCCACTGGTATCATGGATTCCGACCCGTAAGTTAAACTGAAAGGGGTTTCATCGTGGCTTGGTCTTGGGCACGGTCCGATGGGCCCACAAGAGATTGGGTAGTTCCTCCACCCAGTTCTTCCCCTCAATGCCCAACCTTGTTTTCATTCCTTCCATAATACTGCGATTGATTCTCTCAACTTGACCGTTACCTTGACGAAAGTGAAAATTTGCTGGATTTGCAAGTCCCTGCACCACGACTTGAATGGATTCTCGGCGAACTGCTTCCTATTATCTGTTACGATAAACAACGGGAGTCCGAAACGGCATACGATGTTTTCCCATGTAAACTTCTTCACTTGCTGCCCCGTGATCGACTTTAGGGCCTTAGCTTCTACCCATTTGGTGAAGTAATCCACTGCCACTAAGAGAAACTTGACTCCTCCAACCGTCATTGGGAATGGGCCCACAATATCCATGCCCCATTTCTAAAAAGGACATGCGACATTGACTGGAATTAGGTTGTTCTTGGGCCTGTGGCACATTGGCGCATGCCTTTGACAACTTTCACACTTTTGGATTTCTTCGGTTGCACTCCTATGCATTTCGAGCCAATAGTACCCGGCCCCCATTGCTTTTGCTACTCACATCCTTGGACCTGCATGGATGCCACAAATTCCTTCGTGTATTTCTCTGATGACATAGTTTGATTCGTCTGGCGTAAGACATTGTAGCAACGGTCCCATGTAGGATTTGCGGTACAGGACCCCCTGCTGCAGCTCGTACTGTAACGACTTTGCTTGAACCGCCCTTGCTTCTCCCTTCTCTTCAGGTAGGTCTCCATTCGCTAAGAATTTGATAATTGGACTCATCCAACATTCATGTGCCACATCGTCCACTGATGTCACCTCCTTCTCGTCGATCGATGGTGATTGCAGTATTTCGACTCTGACTTCTTTGGCTAAATGGCTGAAAGTCACTGAAGCGAGTTTGCTAAGAGCGTCTGCTTTCTTGTTTTTGCTTCTTGGGACGTGTGAGACATCACACTTCTCAAAACCGCTAATCAAATCCTTTGCTTTCTCAGGTATTGCTTCATTTTTTTTTTCTTTTGCATCATAAGACCCATTAATTTGATTAGCCACCAGTAGTGAGTGTACATGAGCATGTAGTCGCCGAATACCCATTTGCTTGGCCAACCTCAATCCTGCCAACAATGCTTCATATTCCGCTTCGTTGTTAGAACTTTTGAAAGTTAACCGCAGGGAATAGGTTAACTCTTTGTTTCTGGTCCCTGCTAATATCAGACCAGCTCCTGACCCTTCATCGTTCGCGGCTCCGTCGGTGTGTAAACGCCAATCTTCGTCACTTTGACGCTCGTTGCTTACGTTGCTATCGACACGACTTCCATCTTGTGGTACTTCTGCCAAGAAATCTGCCACTACTTGACCTCTTACCGCCACCCTCAGCTTGTATTCAATTCCGAAGACTCCGAGTTCTATGGTCCATTTTGCCAACCTTCTGGAAATTTCCGGTTTTCTCAACACTTGCTGTATGGGGTGGCTCGTGCGAACTTCGACTATGTGGGCTTGGAAATACCTTCGTAGCCTCCTAGACGCATATACCAGAGAAAGAGTAAGTTTTTCTATTGGTGAATACCTGGTTTCCGGGTCCTTGAGGGCCGGCTGACGAAGTAGATCGGTGTTTGCTTCCTCCTCCGGTCCGTCATCAAAACTGTGCTGACGGCTTCTGCTCCGGCTGACAGGTACATCACGAGCTGTTCTCCTGGAAGAGGAGCCACTAGTGTTGGTAGGTTGCTTAAATATAACTTCATCTGTTGAAAAGCTCCCTCCGCCTCATCCGTCCACCTGAAATCTATCTTGTTCAAACAATTTGTCAACGTGGACATGAAAGGCAAAGAGCGTTCAGCGTGTCTTGATAGGAATCTATTGAGTGCGACCAAACGTCCGTTGAGTGTTTGCACCTCTTTAACAGATTTAGGCGATGACATTTCGAGCACTGCTGCAACTTTCTCGGGATTAGCCTCCAACCCCTCTTTTCTAACTATGACCCCCAGAAATTTTCCTTCTTCCACTCCAAACGAACATTTCTTTGGGTTCAGCTTCATGTTTATTTTCGTAATGTCTCGAACGTGTTGGCGATGTCTGTCAGCAATGCTTCCTCGTTTTGACTTTTTATAACTACGTCATCGACGTAAATTTCAATGTTTTTCCCTACTTGCTTGGCAAACGCTTTGTCCATCAGTCGTTGATATGAGGATCCTGCATTTTTTAAACCAAATGGCATTTAGGTGAAACAAAAGATCCAATGTCGGTGTAAAAGGCTGTTTTGTCTTCGTCTTCGGGTGCCATCTGGACTTGATGATATCCCTTGTAGGCGTCCAAAAAACACTTTAAAGGGAAACTTGCCACTGAGTCTACCTTCAAGTCTATGTCTGGTAGTGGATAGCAGTCTTTTGGACAAGCGTTGTTGAGATCCTTGAAGTCAATGCACATCCGCCACGCGCCATCACTTTTCTTCACCATCACTGGATTGGCCACCCACGTGTGGTAGCGTACCTCCCTAAGTATACCTGCCTCAAGTAACTTTTTAACTTCTACCACGGCTTGGCTTCGCTCCGGACCCATATGCCTGCGCTTTTGAGCAACTAGTTCCTTTGACTTGTATGCGTTTAATCTGTGCTCTGCTACGTCTTGGGGGACACCCTTCATGGCTGCTGGTTGCCATGCAAAAACATCTAAACTATTCTGCAGCAAACGCCGCAGTCGCTCCTTGGTGGCGTCAGTCAATTGACCCCCGACCGTGACCTTGTGCTCATGAAAAGCACGGTTAATCACCCATTTTTCTAACGTTGGGTGCATGACCTCGTCTGCTTTGGTCGAAGTGCCTGGCCTTACTGCTCGTACATATTTACATGCTTTGCTAGAATAGATGGTAACTACCCCCGTGGGGGTAGGGAAGTTTATCGTCGCGTGCACCGTTGATATCACTACTCCAAGAGTACACAGACCGGGTCTCCCTAAAAGAACATTGTGGGAAGACTCTGAACGTACCACCAGGAATGTCATCATGACCTCTCTCAACCGACTTCATTCCCTATCGCTACCGGCAACTGTATCTGGCCCAACGTCTGCACCACCTCCCCCGAAAATCCTGTGAGGTGGTGCGTCACTGTCTCTAGGTCTTTCCTAACCTCGTCATCTAGCTGCAAAAAACAGTGCTCATACATAATATCTGAACTACTACCACTATCCACATATATCCGGTGTACCTGATGACCTGCAATGATGGCTGAGATGGTGAGTGGCGCATTGGCGAAACTTCCACCGCAGATCGGGGGAAAGGATATCTCTTGTGCCATCCAAGGCTCCATATGGTGGGAATACCGTTTGCCTCCACAATTCGCCATTTGCAACATGAATATTTCCTTTCTTTTCTCCCCTACATGTGGCGTCTTTTTTAGCTCCCTTAGTAAGTGTGCTAACTTCCCTGTCTTTATGGCGAGTTCAATCTGTCTCTTCAGAGAGAAACAATCATCTGTTGTGTGTCCCTTTTCCTTGTGAAACTCACAATACTTGCTTGTATCCCTTTTTACCCGGGTTTCAGTGGTGTGGGCTTGGTGAAGTTGATGTTTTCTGTAGCTAGGATTGCGCTTGGAGTTTTAATCAAAGGTGGAAGAGTCACATCGGGGCCTTGCGGGTTCCGAATTGGGGGTGTGAAACGAGGTTGAAAAGATGGGTTTCGTTGGGGGTAGCGTGGCTAGAAACGTGGTTTCTCCCATGACCTCGAGCCTCCTGGCCTTTTTTGCGGGTCCCACACAGGGGACGCGAGTTTCTTTGGCGTCCTGTCTTTTAACTGCTCGCACGCCTTTTTTCTCCTGACAAATGCCTTGGCTCTCTCCAACATCTTGTCCACCGTCTTTGGAAGATGTTCATGAAACCTTTCTATTAACTGGTCATTCCTTACTCCGTGGATGAAGGCCGAGATTCGGATCGTCTCCCCGGCTCCTCGTACATGCATGCTTTCTTTTGAATATTTTGTGATAAAGTTTTCGATAGACTCACCATCGCCTCTTTTGATGTTGTGCAACTCTGTTGGATCTTTGGTGGATAACTTTGTTGACTGAAATTTCTTAGGAAATCTTCCTCCAATTCCTCAAAGCTTCTGATCCCTCCGACTGGAAGGCTGTCAAACCATACCCTAGCCGCGTCAGTCAGGTTCTGAGCAAACATGTGACACCATACAGGAATTGACCACTGCTCGACTTCAGCGATGCCTATGAACATTGCAAGATGATCGTCCGGATCGCCAATGCCTTTGTACTTCCCCACATTGGATGGCATTTTGAGTTTTGGGGGGAAAGTGAACTCCGCTATTCTTGGCACAAACTTAGATCTGGCTCGCGCCGTCGATGGGCGGTATGGCTTGCTAAAATCATCATCAATTCCCACTTTCTCTCCGGTTGAGGTGGCACCTGGACTCATCTTTGCTTTTAGATTGTTTTCAGCACCCTCTACCTTGTCTCCTTGATTATTTTCTCCATCCTCATAATTCCTTTCCTCCGGGGTCTCTTCGTATTCGAGACGTGTTCGGATTTCTCTAAGGCGTCGCTCTCTTTCTTCTTGTCCCAACATGGAGAGGATTTGCTCTGGTTTTTGTTGATAAATTCCGGGGGATGACACTACCACCGTTGTTGCCATACCCTGTGGTGGCTACCAACGGGGCAATGGTGGTATGTGGATTCTCGGTATCACTGGCATTCTTATGGTGAGGGGTTCCATGGCCTGAATCCATGGTAATTTTTTGAGTAACGTCCGGGTCCCGCGGATGGCGCCAAATGTTGCTACACGAATCCTAATCAAGGGATTAAGACCGGGAAGCAGTGCAAGAGTGGGGCTGCTACCGAGGATCAGGCAGGAACTTGGCTTTGACTGCTGGGGAGCAGGGTGCGACTGGACTTGGCTTCGACTGAGTTGAACTTCGGCTGAACGGAGTATCTGCGAGACAAGAACAACACCGTGAGCCTTGCCTCGGGCAGAAGGGGTTTTCTCCCCGAGACCACACTCCGGCGCGAGAATAAGTATTTGTGTTGAGAGAAACCTGAAAAGAAGAACCAATAAGTAAATAGTTTGCAGTAAGAACGCTTTGAGAATTGTGTGAATCTAAATAAGAGAAGTATTTATAGTGTTGATGCATGGGCACCAGATACAACATGGTTCTATTCATAGAAACCTGTGGTCAATGATATGGGGCTGAAATTCCCTAGTTAGAAGTTTTATACCCTTCTGGTGTAAAGGGTTTCTGACTAGCATTTATGTGGTTTGTCTTTGCAGTTGACTTAGAGGTTTGGGTGCTGTTCTAACCTCCTGCCAACGTTTTGGCTTTACTCGTTTTGTTGTTTTATGGTTCTTTCTTATTCCATTTGTAATGAGTGGCTTCCTTGGTTGCCAGGTTTGTGTGATAGTTTTCATAAGTGTTGAACATGAAGGCTTGATGGATATGAGCATCCATTTTGGTTTTAATGCGCCCAGCCGCGACATTGGGCTCACCTACCCGGCCGCGGCTTATGGGCTTCTTCCTGCGGCCGTGATGGTCGTTCTGAGAGTAAGACGTGGATTGGGCTTACAGCTGGGGGCGAAGTGTGTTTTTGGGAACCGCGACTTGGGCTAGCAGCCGCGGCTTAGTCTAGCGGGTGAACTGTGAATTGGACTTGCAGCCGAAGAAACCGCAGTCGGGCCTTGTGGTTCGGCTGATCCATGACTGGAACTTGCGACCCGGGTGGAGCCGCGACTGGGACTTGCGACCCGGGCGGCAGCCGCGGCTGGGGTTTGTGAGCGGACTGCAGCTTGGTTTGTCGTTGTGATATCATCCCGATACTTCATTGACTCGGGTCTTCGCTCAGTTTTTCAAGGTGATATCCCTTCAATATATGATCCTAATGAGTCATAAAACACGTAAGTATATCAATCATTGTGTTTTGAAGAGTTTAAGCACATTAACACGAATCATCATTATTTTAATAATTATCTAAGGAGATTTTTATTACAATAATTTAAACAAGCAATTATAAACAAGAAAAACTTGTTGCGACATCCGGGTTCTACTTATTATGCAAGACTACAAGAGTCAATTAAGATATCTACACAAGTTGTTCCATTGTATCTTAGAGATCCAATTCGCCACAACCCATAGTACACAAGTGGAAACGAGTACGAAATTGTTTTAAGATAAGAGAGCACTGACCTTGAATAAAAAAAATAGATAATACAATTTGGGAACTAGGAAACATAAATCTTAAAAGCTATTTCCATACAAGAATGATGTCTAAGAATTTTGCATAAACAATGGAAGTTATGTTCAAATTAGATTGTTATAAATGGAAAGATTCAAAACGACAAAAACATCGTCTCATCATTATTACAAGCACGTAAATTTCTGTTCATGTTCTTTATTTAAGAATAATTCAATGAAAACACAATAACAACTCATGCGGATGTAATCTAACATGTGACTATGTGAGATTAGAACATGGATGAAATCCATAATTCTAACAACCAAAAGATTTTTAACATTTATGAATCTCATCAAAAGTAGTGAAAGGTTATGCATATGTAAATGGAATAAAAACGTTATTGTATTAATAGTTGGAACAAAATTTTACAACAAAGTAAAAAGTTCATTTTGTGGAATAACTATTTTAGGATTTAATTCACATATAAAACAACAAAAGCATCTTTATTGTAAAAACCAATTACATTCAACATGGCTTGATACATCTTTATCGGGAATATATGAATTAACGAAAAGCAATTTATTTTTTAAAAATTAATTTGCCTTAAACATTTTATTGGATAATTTTGACAAATTATAAATATATATTAAAATGCTATGTCGATGGCTACAACGTCACAAATAAATGTGTTTAAGAAATATGTTTGGTTTGATGGACAATTTTTATCGCAAGACAAAATGGTATTAAGAACGACAACCATGAGGGGACCATATGTAAACTTAAACCAACGCAATGGTTCACATGTCCACAACTGAAATGATGTATTTTTTAACTAGGTTAAAACCGTGTGTATTACACTGGTTGAATAAGTAAACTATTAAATATATATTAATGAAGAGCTAGAAACTGTAAAGCATTAAATATAATATATAATTGAAATTACGTATGATTAAGTATTTTGATTAGCTGATAAAATATTATTATTATTTTTGAAACTTTCATTTTAAAATAATATTACTTTGAAACAACTTCTGTTTATATCAATATCTCGTTGTTTATACTCCCGGTTTGTCTTTAAAAATGTTTTTATATAAATTTTATTTTTTAAAAGGATTGATTTTAAAATAATTCATCGTTTAAGTAATCAGAATAAAAATTTTAGACAATTTTGAATATAGAAAAATATATTTTAAATCATAATACTTAATTTTATTTAATAAAAAATATAATTTATAAATTATTGAGTCAAGAAGGATTTTGATTTATAATAGAGAGAGAAAGGAAAAAAATTGAAAATTAATTATTTGAATTTTTAAAATGAAATAATTAGTTTTGGCAGTAAAATAAATAGGAGAGTGGTTGTAAGAATGTCATGTCTTAAAAATATAAATAATTAGCTTTAGTAAACCAGTATTGCAGGACCGTTTGAGGGGTTTGGTCATTTACAACACAACACACAATGAGAAGAGATTGATTTTAGAACACTTAACATATCAAATGGGGAACTAGAAACCAGTTACAATGATACTAAGAAACACAAGTAATTAAGAGACAGAACAAGAACAAAAATAACATAAGTGTTTGGTTTTCAAAAATGTTGTATATTGCTCTCTAGTTCCTCACAAGTGTTACAAAGCATAGATTAAGATACAAAGGATCAGAGATACTTTATACCACATCCTACAGCCGACCATACTTTGAAGGCCAACTGGATACTTGATCTATACAACAACAAAATCAATGTAAAGTCAAAAGGCATATTGTCTTTTGACTAGTGACTATGACATGCCATAGCTCACATCCTAATATATTACAAAAAGGATAAAAGTACAAAAAGTAGAAAGAAACAGACTCAAGACCTCAATGTATAGTTTACCTAAAGTATGGACCTTTTCACCAACTTGTCAAAGTTGTTGAGTCAAACAGAGTTGCAGCGGAAAGGTGGTCTGGCTTTATGGTAAAAGGTACATTAGATAAAGCATGTACTTAAATGTCTTCGGAAGAAATCTGTCTTCATAAATTGGTTTCGAAAGACTTTGTCTCTAAAGCTTTGGAAGACTTTATGTTTGGCTTCGGAAGATATTGGTCTTGGCTTCAGAAGATTTCACACTTAGAATGTTTCCTAATGCAGAATGTGAAACTTCCAAAGCATTCTACTTAAGCACTTTGTGCATGCATGCAGGACAGACTGTTTGGATGTTTTAGATTGCATTAGCCTTATATGAAACCTTACAAACTCCCCCTAGGCTGATGCTACCAAAACATTTGAAGACTTCAGATATTAACAGTCCTCATTATGATAATGACCATGCCTTTCTTCATAAGATGGTCAGAATCATTCAGACTCTCAATATGTCTTCTCATCTCAAAGAGATCATGCAGAGGTAGATTGAACATGTCTTGCCATGTGTAAACATCTTCAATACCTTGATCTCTGATGACATGCCATCTTTCTAGATTAGTAGAGTAAGTCCTGGACAAGATGGTTCTTCCTGATGCAAAAGGAGCTACTTGGATTGGAGTTACTTGATCTTCCTCTTATTGCATATTCTCAAGATGTTCCAACTCATCTTGAGATTTGGATATGGATGCCTCTCTCTTCTTCTTCTTAGACTTTAGTTTAGAATCCATCCTTTTTCTCATCTTTGAACTTTTTAACTAAGAAGACTGGCTTGCAGCACCTTGTTGATCATCTTTGTCTTGCTTAGTTGAGTTTTCTTCTCTCACAGGTTAAGATTGAGAGGGGATAGAACCCTGTTGTGAATTAAAAGATGAAGCTTGCTGAAGTAGGAGGTCCGGGTTATGTTGTCTTAAAAGGTTCAACCTTAACCTTCACTTCTTGAGGGATCTGACTTGATGGGGAGTGTAAGTCAACAAGTTCTCATCTTTTGATCTTTTGCTTGATCACTCTAATGTGCTCATCCATGGTAGATAGAGACATAAGGCCAAGTCTCCTTCCGGAGAATCCATACAGCTTTAAGAAGCTCATCATCCTCTGCATATCAGCAAACTTCTTCATGCTTTTTTGGATGATGGCTCTCTCCTTTGCAGCCTCTTCTCTCATCTTTCTCTTTTTTGTCTTTCTCTCTTTGAGTAATTCAAATTCAATTTGTTTAAGATACTCAAACTCCATGTACTAAAAGGACAAGGAAAGAAGTGCATATGCCTGATATAGGCCTGTGGCACTCAGGTATTGATCATATTGATCCTATGAGTTTCTTTGTCTACCTGAGGTTCTTGTGGAGCCACAACCTCTTGTTCAGGACTTTCTTGAACTGGTGAAAGGGTAGGAACATGTTTGGTAGAGCCTTTTCAGTCTCTTTTTTTTCTTAATTTGAAGAAACAATCTTGCGTCCTCTGCCTCCTTCCTTACTCTTGACATTTCCATATCAGCCAGTTCATTTAGTTCCTCTAAGGGGAGGGAGATGATATTATCAATATCATAGTTCCTTGTTTGTAAGTAAGTATCATGATTGCCCTCAACTTATCATTCTGAGTGTTTGGTTAGGAGCAGCCCTAATTGCAGCTTCCATGAAGCCAGCAGACCCAATAGAGAAACTTTCTCCCCTTAGCTTCCTTTTCCTCTCTCTTTATCTCCTCCTCCTCAATCTCCTCAGGAGTCATTTTCCTTTCCCTTTGTCACTTACAGACCTTTGTGACTTAGGGTGGAGAGAGCTTTTTCCTTTATTGCTTGGTGTAACATCCAAGCTCTCGCCAGAGAGAGGTTAAGATGCACCTTCCCGGCAGGTGTCTTATCAAGGGAATAAACTTCTGAAGCATTGTAGGTGTGACAGGTTCTCAGGTTCAATCACTGGACTTTAGTCAGGTTTTCTCTTTGAAGCTAATCTCAAGGTCTACCTCAATATCCAGTTGACCAATGACATTGCCTGATGTTTTTTGTCTCCTTCTGAGGCTGAACTCTTCAGTAATCATGTCTGAATCATTTGAGTCAACTTGTCAGCTTGTCTAGATTGGCTTGGATTGACAAGTGACATGTTTAAAAGGTCAGACCTTCATAGTAGTTCAGGTCTGAAAATTGAAGATTTTTTGTTGCCCTTGAACTTTTTGAAGAATATGGGCTCTTCTGTTGGCATCATACATCCACCCTATGATGTAATTTGAAGTTCCTTGAGGTGGAGATGACATACCTTTGGAATGCCTTCCTAAAAAAGACTCTGACTGAAGGAGTCTAAGAGTCCACATCAATGTGAACTTGAGGAAGTTGCTGAGTATAGATAGTGCAAGTGAAGATGATGAGGTCTTCAAAGTTGATGCTCTGTGAAGAATTCCCAGGTTCTGTAATTGTAATGAATTCCTCTCCCTTTTGGTAGCATCATCTGCAGGATCGGTTAAGGGTGACTTAACACTTAGTTTTTCTCTCAAACTCACTTGAACAACACTCGGATGAAGATAGTGTCAATAAGAGTTGATCACAATATAGTAAGTAATACATAACACAGAAAGTAATTTCAAGGTACTTGCATATATGGCTTCTTAACTCAAATATTACAAGACTCTTACAAGCTTATCTTTCGAGTTACAATGAGAAACTATATATAATACTACTTACAACGGATATACTTTATACCCAGCTGGGATCCTATAACTAAAGCCTATACTACAAGACTATAGTTAAGGTATCTTGGATAAAGTCTTATCTGAGATTTGGTAGTCAGGACATGTCCTTGACTTACCTTTTGTCACCAACTAAAGTTAGTAACATGTACTATCATAAAAAGGTAAACATGGAATAAAGTATGGTTAGCTGCATGGCTTTTTGAGAAAATGCCATGCAGTATCAGAGGTTTGCAGCGGAGTGTCAGAGACCATACTTATGTCCACTGGTTCATAGCAGTGTCTTCCGAAGGTTAAATGGCTTCGGAAGAACAAGTACTTCCGAAGCCATTTATACTTCGAAAGAGGCTGCTTCTTTTAAGGCTTGGGAACTTCTTCTTTCCTTTATACTTCGGAAGTAGTCTTCTGATTGCTTTCCTAAGACTTAACCTTCGGAAGTAAGCTCTTGACTTCGGAAGTAGTGTTCTGTCTTCGAAAGCTGATCTTTCACTTTATCTTCGGAAGAACTCTACAACCTTCGGAAGTTCCATGCTAAGCTTCGGAAGACTTTGCATGTAGCACCAAAATTATCTAAGTGATTTGGTTTTTGGTTGCACCAGCCTTCTTCTTGATCTAACAAACTCCCCTAGGCTAATGCTACCAAAACCTCACTTGCTTCTGCTTCTCAAAACTTTCAGCACCAAGAGAGTAGATATTTATCTGTTTCCTTGTTCTTCCCTAATGTGGTGCTGAGAAGTTTGTACAAATCCTTAGTAGACAGGAGTCCACTGTAACCTTGGATGATATGTACCCTCTGTTGTTGCCCTCTGAAAAGAGTTAGTTGATGGGAACTGTAATCATATTCCCATCTAACTATAGGTTCCAATTCAGGACCCTCTACCATCTATAGAAAGGCAGTGCCTTTGGTAGGAGATCTTTCCTTGTCTTCCTGTCTTCTCAATCTCAACTCTTCTTCAATCTTGGCCATTGCAGTTAGCTCGGCTAGATGGAGACTGGTGAGATGATTTCTGATGAGTGTAGCAGCTTCAGAGTTAGAGGGGTTGGAGAATCGCTTCTCTGCTAACTCAGCAATATCAAATCTGCTGGAGTGTAACAGAGAGGTTGCATTAAGTCTATTGACTTCGCCATTCTCCCTCTCAACAACAAAGTTGTGAGAAGTTTCATCGAACCTCCACCGGATTATTCCTTTTCTAGGCATAAGAGACTGACTGGGAATCTTGTCCTCTTTCTTAGTATCCAGCAGAGTCACCAGTTTCCTTCTAAGTTTCTTCTCTTCATTATTCAGTGAATCTGAGTTGAGACCTAGAAGTCTAACTGCTTGGTCCAATGTTCCTCTAGGTAAATCAAGGAATTGATCTCTTGTGAGGGAACAAGAATCCATCAATATAGGTAATGTTGACAGAATCTTCATCACATGAGACTTCGCTCAAAGTTGTGCAATTGATGAGCTTAGTCTTGATTACCTTGAACTCCCTCAGAGAGAGATGTTGAGAAGGCTGAGGGGATGGTTGTTGGTAGGTAATGGTTCAGAGGTTCAGGGAAGTATTTGGTTGAAGGATGGGTAGTTTAGGTGGTTGAGGTGATGAGACGGTGAGGGTAAGGATGTGGGTTCAGGGGTGAAGGGCTTAGTCTTGATGGTGAAGGGTAAGGGTGTGGGTTCAGGTTGTGGTTGAGTAGTTGTGGTGAAGTTCATCCCTTTTACCCTTCTGTACATCTCTTTTCTCTTTCCTAAGCAGATGTCAGCCTTGATTTCGCTGACAATCCGTGGAGTGTCCTCTCTGACATGGGACCCACCTGCCTTCCAGAGAAGCATGAGCCCGGATATAGTCCTTCATCTGGCCTTTTCACTAAGCTTTTGGTTGCAGTGGTCTTTGCTTCTTCCTCCCTCTTCTTCCTTTCCTTTAGAGAAGCCTGAGCCCGGATATAGTCCTTCTCTAGGCCTTTTCACTAAGCTTTCTGGTTGCAGTGGTCTTTGCTTCTTCTTCCTCCTCTTCTTCCTTTCCTTTAGCTTTCTCTTGCAGCCTTTCTTCTTCTTTCTCCATTGATCCTGCTCTTTGTTGTAGAGCCAAAGGATTGTTTCATTGTCGTGTGGAGAGAGTTCTTGAAGATTGAAGCCTCTGGAGATAGGAATTCTATTCTTTCTCTCCTCTGTTGCAAGTCAGCCTCCTTCTGTTCTTCTTCTTTCTCTTTGTAAGGCCAACCTGGTTGCTTCTTGTTGTTTCTCAAGTTGCAGTCTGATTGCCTTTTCTAGTTCCACCAACTCCTCTAGTGGTAGCAGGAGTGTTTCTTCATTTGCAGCTCCCATTGGATGAGCTGATCAATTATCTCTTCTCTCCTTTTATTATTGACAGCCTCCTGATTGGCTGCAGCTGCTTTTGTACTAGTAGCTAGCAACTTCTCAGTTGGAAGTCTTCCTTTCTTCTTTAGTTTCTCAATCTTCTCCTCTTCCTGAAGCTCTTCCGCAGTCATCTTCCTTTTCCCTTTGTTATCTTTTGAAGAGCCTGACTATGTTTGTTCTTGGATAGTGGATACTGATCGTGAGAAATGCAGAGAGGGTGTTTGGATAGAGGTAGATTAAGAAAGTCCTCAATGTTCACCTCAGATGCCATTTCTAGGATTGCATCTGTGATGATCAGTCCTCGGACATCTTGAACAATCCTTCCGCAGCTTCCATTTCAGCTTCGGAGACTCAGCTTGTTCTTCCGAGGCTTAACTTCAGCTTTGGAAGTTGAAGAAATGCAATTCTGTCCTGGCTGTTTCAGTTGCTAGGCCACCAGTCCCCATTTCCCCTTCGAAATGAATCTTAGGTTCCATGTGGACCTTAGGTTGACCAACTTCTTCCATAGTGGTAGAAGAGGCAGTTAGCCTCTGAAGCTCTTCAGCTCCAAAGTAAATCATTGCAGCATCTGGCTTGGCTGATCAGTAGAGGATCTCAACAGAAACTTTGTGAAGAGTCTGTAGAGATCTTTGAGCATCTTTGGGTCGATTTGAAATACAACTTGAGATGGCTCAGACAAAGTGATGACATGAGTAGAAGATGTTAAGGTTGAAGTATGAGTCTGTGGGTCCTCAAGTGTTTGTCTCTGAACATTCTCCCCCTTTTTAGTAGCATTATCTTGAGAGATAGATGAGCTAGAGGAAGAAGTCAATGAGACCTGAACAGGTACATGCCTAATAGATCTCTCGGTCTGTTTCTCAGCTAGTTGAGCCTTGAGATTGTCAATCTCAAGTTACTGAGTGGCGGACCTTTCTTCTAAAGTCCTACCAAGGATTCAAGGTTTGAGACTTTATAAGCAGAAGGTCTTTTATGAGGAGTTGCATGCTTCCCTCATCTTCTTTTGAAGAATCACGGGAGATGAGGTAACATACTGGTATGTTCAGCCTCACCACCAAATGTGGTTTCTTGGCACCCTGTTTCCCTTGCTGAATGATGTCACTTTTAGTGTCATCAAACGACATGGTTGCCACAGATTCAGTCTCAGATATGTTACCACTGTCCATAGGGTCCATTGAGGCACCTACTGTAGTGGCAACTGAATCTGTATGAGTCCCCTCCACATCAGTGGGACTCGCCTCAGTTGTGGGCTGCTGATGGGGGCTAGGGATAAGGGATCTCTCTTGGCTCTATTGATCTTGGAGAGGGCTGTAGATCATTTCATTGCTGTGGAGAGATGTTATCTCTTCATCAGTATTAAAAAGAAGGTCAGTGAAGGATAGAGATGGTAAGCCTACTGACCTGAACCTTGGTCAATGTCTACAGGCATTGAGCCTTTGGTGGGGCTGTCCCTTGTTGGCTGCTCAGAAGAGTGTAGATACAATCCTGAGGGCTATTGGTTTGGGTGTCGGGCTCATAGGTTTGAGACTGAGGAGACTCAAAACCCAATTGAGGTCGAGTGAGAAGGATGGTGAGACCTCAGACTGAGTGGGAGCCCATGTTTTCACTCTAGTCTTTTTGGATTGAACAAGAGGTGCTTGCTCAATCAGAGTAGATTGAACAAGGGTTCGTTAGGGCGTCTCTGGTATGTGATGGTGATGGGTAGAGAAGGCAGTGTTGGCATTGTGGAGGTGGTTGCTGGTGTGGGTTCATCACTTGTGGGGTGAACAGGGATGTCACCAGGAGCTATGCGCTCAATCATACCTGGAGGTAGAGAAATGTTACTTCTAGTGAAGTTGGTGGACACCTTCTTCAAGTCTTGAAGATGGTAGGCCTCATGTGATGGACAGTCAGAGCAGCTGCCTAGACAAGCATACTTTGTTCCAACTCACAGTTGATTATGTGTTGAATGAATCAGGGATACATAAAGATGTCTCCCTTTGAAGATTCCCAATGAGATTGGTGAACACAAATCTTGAGTAATTGAAGCGGAGGCTCTCAACTAGTCCATGAACTAAGCATCCTAGTTCATAGGGATTTGATCCCATCCCCCAGATTTGTTGGACAGACAGTGAAGAACAACATGCAGGAGGAACTTCCATTTGTAGAGAAGTTGTACTTGTAGACTGTCGACCTGCTCACGTCTCCACCATATCCCATGAGGATATAGTGTTGTCTAAATCTTCTTTGGGGAATTCAGTAGGAGCTCCTTCATCATGAAGCTCGGGATACTCCCTGATAAGTTGTTAGTAATGACCAACTCTTGTCCACAAATGCTGGACCTTAGTACACGAATCCCGTTTAGGTTTCGGACCATTTTCCCAAAATTTGGCTATTTGATTGGAGTAAACAGTGGGGTTAATGGTAAGGGCTGTGTAGTAGATGATTGGGTGAGAAAGGAGATAATTTCAGAGAAGTCAACATCTCTTGAAGAATCAAGAGTGCGAGTTGATTGTGCTGAGGGTTGAGTGCCATTGGAGAAAGGTGAATGAGGATGAATTGAGCTTGGGTAAGTTGGAGTAGAGAAAATTCTAGGGCAGTAAAAATTTCAAGTAGAAGATGAAATTGAGTAGTCGGGATTATTTAAAAGAGAGTGGAAAGCGGTAATGGGGGTTAGGATAAGGTGATGTGATGTTTTAGTGGAAGAAATGACAGTGGCGGTAAGGTTAAAATCAGTTAAATAATCCGACATCATTAACAAAATCTTTGCTTTTTACAGTGTGGGGCCCAAGAGATTCCCGTTACACAGTGAATCTCTCTTCGAATATAAAACATTTCCGAAGGTAATTTGTCTTCCGAAGGCAATTCTTACTTCCGAAGCAAAGACTTTGCTTCCGAAGGTCAGGATTGCATTCCGAATGGAGAGTGTGTATAAGTCTTGGAAGCAGATCTAATATAATCAATCACTTCTTCCGAGAAGAAAATTATCCTTGGAGAAATTTTGCTTCGAAGTTATGAAAATACCTTCCGAGGGTTAATTTCTCTTTGGAAGAAATTTATACTTAGAAAATTTCAGAGAGACCTTCTATAACAAGGCTTAAATTGTATTGACATAGAACATTACATATAAAAGGTTTTCAAAAGTGGTAATCTAATTAATGTTTATCATCCCAATAGCTGTTATGAGATACTTAAATCTTTGTTCATCAAAAGCTTTGGTGAACAATCAGCATATTGTTCATTTGAGTCAACTTTGATTAGTTTAATCAGATTTTTCTCATGAATATCTCTAATAAATGGTACCTGATATCAATATGCTTTGTCTTGGAATGCTTCATCGGATTTTCAGTATGGAGATAGCACTATTGTTGTCAATATGGATAGGAGAACTCATAAAGTTGAATCCATAGTCTAACATCTGATTGTGAATCCATAGCAGTTGAGCACAACAGCTAGCAGCAACAATGTATTCAGCTTCAGTAGTTGATGTAGAGACACAGGATTGCTTCTTGCATTGCCATGAGATGATCCTTCCACCAAGAAATTGACATCCTCCTGATGTGGATTTCTTGTCAATGTTGCAGCCGTCATAGTCATGTCAGAGTATCCATAGAGATTGAAATCCTTGTTTCCGGGATACCAGAGACCTAGTTTGGGTGCTCCTTTGAGGTATCTGAGGATTCTCTTAACAGCAGCTAGATGGGACACCTTTGGAGCAGCCTGATATCTTGCACATATGCAGGTAGAAATATGATATCAGGTCTACTGGTTGTGAGATACATCAGAGAACCAATAATTGCCCTATACTGATGTTGATCAGTATCCTCCCCCTCAAGGTCAGGACAAAGATTGTGGTTTCTGGTATGGTGTCTTGGCAGGCTTACAATCTTACATCTCAAATCTTTCTAAGATGTTAGAAACATACTTAGATTGATTAATAAAAAACCCTTATTTCATTTGCTTCACCTGAATTCCAAGGAAAAAGTCCATTTTTCCCATGGAACTCATCTCAAACTTTTTCTTCATAATACTTTCAAAGTCCTTACACTTTGGTCATTTGAAGAACCAAATATGATGTCATCGACATAGACTTGAACAAGCAAAATGTCCTTTCCAGACTTTCTGATGAAGAGAGTCTTGTCAATGGTACCTCTAGTGTAGCCATTCTTCAGAAGAAACTGAGACAAAGTCTCATACCATAGCTTAGCCGCTTGGTGCAGCCCATATAGAGCTTTATCCAATTTGCACACATAGTTGGGGTGTGTGGGTCTTCAAATCCTAAGGTTGGCACATAGACTTCCCTATCTATATCCCCATATAGAAAGGCACACTTGACATCAAGCTGAAATAGTGAAGTCCTTGGATGCAGCATAAGCAAGGAAGATCCTAACTGCCTCAAGTCTTGCAACAGGTGCAAAGACATCAGTATAATCGATTCCTTCCTCTTGGGTGTATCCTTGAACTACAAGTCTTGCTTTTTTTGATGATCAAGCCTCTATCATCTCTCTTGTTTCTGAAAACCCATTTAGTGCCTATAGTTACTTGACCAGATGGTAGCGGACATAGGTTCCATACCTTCTGTCTCTTGAATTGAAGCAGCTCCTCTTGCATCGGTTCAAGCCAGCTACTATCTTTCAAGGCATCTTCCACCTTCTTGGGTTCCATCTCGGATAAAAAGCATGAGTAGAAGCAGACATTCCCATGATGAGTCTGCCCTCTTGTTCTCACACTTTCAGAGACATCCCCTATGATGTTCTCAATTGGATGAGTGTTATGAATCCTAAGACGAGGAATCACTTCCAGCTGCAGAGATAGATCCAGATTGGACATGTTCTGCTCAGGAACTAGTACACTCTGTCCAGCTGTTGTTTCAAAGTCATTCAATGAGGACTGATTGAATGAATGAGAAACATCATCAATGATTGGCTGTGAGGTAGTATTAACAGTTGCTTGTTCCTTCAAAATACTACTTTCTTCTGCCTGGTGTTATGGTGGATCACCTGATGAGTTTTAAGGCCCAGCAAGTGATTCACTTGTTGAAGATTCACTATTCCTTGATATGGTTAAGCTGTCAGATCTGTAATGGTGGAAACTTCATTTATTGTAGCTCTTAGAGAATTTGGAAGAGGTCTGGGTAGCTCAAACAGTTGATCATCAACAGCAGTATCAGTATCATTTTGAGCACCTGTTCCAGCTGAAACATTCTCACAGGATGGTTTAGAATAGTTTGGAAACAATTCTAAATCAAAGATATGATCAGGGCCATTCCCCCTAACACAAGGAGTGTGCTCATTACAACTATATTGGATGAGTCCTCAAATTGTTGATTCTTAATGTTGTATACTCTATAAGCTTTGGAGCTAGAAGAGTATCCAACAAAGATAGCATCATCCGACTTTTCAGCAAATTTTGCTAAATTGTCTTTTGTGTTAAGTATGGTACACCTACTACCAAAGGACCTTAGAAAGCCAATGAAAAGTGGTCTCTTGTTCCATAGCTCATAAGGGGTTTTCCATGTGGCTTAACTACAAGAACTCTGTTCTGCACATAGCGTGCAGTGCTAACTGCCTCTGCCCAGAATGTAGAGGTAGTTTTGAACCAGCTAACATAGTCGAGCAGCCTCAATAAGTGTCCGTTTTCTCCTCTCAGCAACACCGTTTTGTTGAGGAGTTCTGGGAGCACTGTATTGTCTAGCAATCCCTTTTGAGTTACAGAATGAGTCAAGAACGAAGTTCTTAACTAGTCCCTTGTGATCAATTTGATTTTCTATTTTAAGATAAAGATTTTAATGTTTCAGCAGTTTCATCTTTAGTTCTTAACTTACAATTGGATATACTCCCTCTGCTAAAAATATATCCTCCGCCTCACCTCCAAATTGGACAGGACCTCCATCATAGTGTTGAAACTGTTGAGGAGAGATATGTTTCTGTCATGTGCCTAGAGTATCCCTGTTCACAATCCAGACATTGTTGTTCTTATCATATAGATGTCCCTGCCAATAAGATGCGATTGTTAGTTTTGATTGGAAGCCCAAGCCTGTTGGTCTTGGGTTCTTCCAAGGATTGTGACATAATTGAACCAAAAGATATGCATGGGGGTTCAATAGATGTCTTTGAAGAAAGGTTGGGCTGCAGCATCTTCCTTGATCTTCTAGTCTATCCTTTGGTCAATCTTAGAGGATGAGCCTATAGAGGCTTTTGCAAAATGGCCTTCTCCAAAGCTTTTTCTTTTTTCGGAAGAAGTCTTCACCACCTTTTCTTCCAAGCAGTCTTCTTCTGGGATGGTTTCAAGGCAATCTTCTTGTTCTTTCGAACTTTAGTACATTTGCTTCCGGGAGGCCATTTCCTTCGGAAGAAACAGTTTCTTCCGAAAGCAACCTTGCTTCGGAAACCAGCTTTCCCTTCTTCATCACTGAACCGTTTGAAAAGGTCCAAATATGAAACCTTCCTGACTCCTTCTTTCCTAGCATTATTTGCATAATGTGTGCTGCAGGATTGTAGTAACAATCTTTTGCCATATGGTTGTGCATACCACACATTATGCATGCAATGTTAGTCTTTTAGGACTATGAAGGTTGCTATTTCTTGGGCTTCTTCTCTTCATCAGTGAGCTTTCCCTTCAACTTCTGATCCTTTGGCAGGACAGGGATGCTGTTATTACACTCTTTTCCTAAATCGGAAGTACCTAACACTTGGAATCCAGCTGAGATAATACACCTTTATGCTTTGGGTCAATCTTCAGCTTAGACTCAACCACTTTCTTGGTAGTTCTTCTAGTAGCTTTAGCTTTGCTTCTTCTGGCCTTAGTGGTTAGGATTTGATCTTCATATGAGGAGATGGGTACTTCTACCTGTTCCTTCCCTGTGGTGGTCACTATTGTTGCTTCATTCTTTAACTCTAGTGAGGAAGGGTCAGCAGTTGGAACCTCTTGCTCCTCAGTACCACATCTAGGTAGTCTAATAGACTCATAAGAGTGTGGTGGAGCAATTTCATTGGTTCCCAACCCTCTTTTGTTCTGATAACAGAGTTTGGAGTGGGAGGATGATGCAAGAATAGCTTGGAAGTTCTGCTCAGAAATAGCATGCTTCCTGGCCTGAGCCTCAGTAGTGACAAGCTGGGCTTGAGCCTTAGACAATTTGGATATCAGATCCTTGATTTGAGTCTTGTAGTTAGTGTGTTCATGTTTTAAAAGAGACACAGTTTTCTCTAACTCCTTAATTTTCTTTTGATAATCAGATTCAGCTCTCTTAAAATCAGATTTTAAAATATTTAAAGACTCAATATCAGATCTAATTTCTATATTGTAATCCTGATACAGTTTAACTTTAGCTATACAGGCTGGAGTACAGAGATGTTTATATACCTGAGTGTCATCTGTCCTGCCATGAGAGCTTAAGCAGGAGTCACATCCTGTACCATGAAACTCCAGTCAACTTCTTGAGCCATTGTAGATGTTTCAGTTGACTTTCCAGTGGGCTTTGAGATTGAGGGATGTGTGAGGTCTGTGGGGTTCCCGGATTGGTGTTGGGAGCCTTGCATTCCCTTGCAAAGTGACCGAGTTGGTTATAGTTGTAACACTTTGCTTTGGTCTTGTCGAACCCAAACTTGCTGGTAGTTGGGTTTTGAGGGAATTGCTTTCTAGTTCTCTTAAAGAACTTCTTCGCTCTATGTAACACCCGGATATTTATTATTTTGAAGCCGGTGGCGAAAGAAAAGAAAATAAAGTCCAAAAGTCGAGGGACCAAACTCGCCAACGAAGAAAAGTTGGGAAAATGTGGTGATATATGTAGGGAGAGGGCAGCCCACTCTCCCCACACTCACATTTCAGCTCACAAAGAGAAGAATATAGAGAAAGAAGGGAAAAAGAGGAAAAAGTGTTGGTTCGGGTCGGTTCGGGTCGCCAAAATCGTCGTGAAGCAAGCCGAATCGAAGCTCTTGTCATTGTGCTCGTTTAGGTGAGTTCTAGGACCCCTCTTTCACATGTTTTTGAATGATTTTGGGGCTGGAATACATCTGAAAACCCTTTTTTCGCGTTTTTGGGTGAAGACCCGTATGTATGCGTGTATGTATGCGTAGGACCCGTTTGGGGCTTGATTTCTTGCTTGGTTGTGCTTGGATAATGTTATGGTATGCATCCCTAAGGTTTAGGATGGTCGATTTAGGCTTAAAATGGGTTTAGAGGCCGAAAACCCTCGGCTGCAGTCGGGTTGAACTGCATTCTGCATCAGTTAGTGCTAGGCGACCGACTGGAGGCCGAATGGAGGCCATACGGCCGATTAGGGTGTGATTGGGGGTCCATTTGCACGATTGGGGTTCATTCGCACGATTGAAGGGCCAGTCGCATGGGGTCATGCGACTGAAGGTCCATTCACACGACTGGATGTTCATTCGCATAGGTGTTCATCCGTATTAGTTCAATCGCATGATGCTCAGTCGCATGGAGGCCATGCGACTGAAGGGTGTCCATACGCCCGAATAGGGCTGTTGAACCCGAGGAAGGTGTAGAATGACTTCTGACCTTCGGGGGAAGGTGCAGATGTAAGTTTTGATGTAAAGGTTCCCATAAGGGTTTTTAAGATGACGATCGAGGTCTTAGAAAGCATGTTGGGCATGATGACGATGATGATGTTGCATGTTTAGGCTTGTTATGTATGTATGATGTTGCCCTGTATGATGTGATGTTGATGCATGTTAATGTTCCTTAGTGTGATGCATAATATCTTTCCTATGGCTTTACCTGTTATGATGAATGAACGAAGTATTATGAACGTAAAGTGAAAGATAAAGAAAGAGGAACATGATGAATGAATGCATGTATTAATGAACGAATGAAGCGTCTTGCACACATCGGATAACAGGTCCTTCTTGGTGATTGACCCTGAATGTAGAACCTCTACCGCTCACCCTAGTACTGTGGCATACGTTTAGCTGTTCATTCGTTGACTTCGGCCCAGTAGCTAAGACTGATGGTTACTCCTAGTACCGTGGCATACGTTTATCTGTTCATTTGTTGACTTCGGCCGGTAGCTACGACTAACCGGGGTGTAGCACATGGTATTGGTATGGATGATGTCCGATGCGCAAGTAAGGTAATGAAAGAACGAATGAACGAATGAAGAAGATAATAATGATATTATCTATGTGTACGTATGATGTGTGATCATGTAAAAGTAACGAACGGTTTTATATGAAAGTAAGGTATGTTTTATTTATAAAACTAGAACTCACTCAGCAACGCTGACTTTGATGTGTTTCCAGTTGGCAGGTAATGATTGCTGAGGATGGCACGGGCGACTACTCAGCTCTTTTGGGATGGCATTCTTTTGATTAATGTTTTTGCATTGTAATGCGAACAAACTATTTTTGTAATGAATGTTGTATTAGTTTGCAAAAGCATTTACATGGAAATGGAAGTTTGTTTTAGTTTTCCGCTGCGATTTATTAAATACAATGTAATTATATGTTTTCGGTGCGATGAGAACCCAGTTGTAAGCGTCCCGGGAACGGGGCCTTACACTCTATAAGTTAAAAGACCCATCTATTGGACAATGTCCACATACTCTATGTCATCTAGATTGAAACACTCGAGATCATCAAAACAGTATTGAAAATCACCGGAGTGTCCACTTCCTAAGACAAAGGCACAACTTTCCTCGAAGGAATTGTGTTGAGCCTGTTGAGACCTTGGAGTCTCAGAAAAAGTGATGTAAGGTCCAGAAGAGCAGGATAGCTGCTGGTAATGCTGAGGTTATGGGGGTGCTGAGCCTTCTGCAACCATTAAAGCGTTGCTAGCAGGAAGACTCAAAGGACGGCTTGCTTGGTGGCCCTTCTTGCTTTCCATCTCTAAACGATATCCATCAAGGATGCCGTAAAGTTCAGTCATACTAAGAGTGTTCAAATTCTCTGTCCTCTTGATAGAGACACAGTAAAATGTCCACTCGTTTGGAAGAGCACTCATGAACTTTCTCGTGAGCTCTCTAAGTTCAGGAGTGATCTTCACGGATTGAAGAGAGGAGATAAGATCCATATACCTGAAATACTACTGGCTGAGGGTCTCTCTAGCAATATAAGTGAAGTTCTTAAACTGCTGCTTCAGTGAGTCCTTCTTCGAGTCGTTGGAGCTTGAGTACATCTGAGAAAGAGCATCAAACAATTCCTTTGCAGACTTACAATGCGCAAACCCCACCATGATGGAGTTCGGTATTGCAGTCATGAGAATTGTCATAGCATTGCTGTCGATGTCTATCTTCTTTCGGTCTTCGTTAGAATACTCTTCAATAGCCTTTTCAATCATGGCACCGTTTCCACCAGGTGATGCCACCTTTGGCTTTTACGAGCCGTTGACAATGGAGTTCCATATCTTGCTGTCTTGGTATCTGATGAAGCCTTCCATTCTTTTGCTCCAAGACCTGAAATTTTCAGGAGTAATGATGGGAGCCTTGTCATGGTTCCCATCTCTACTTCAGACTTGTTAAAGGCCATTTGAGTGAGTGAGTTGTAGGGAGGAGTGAAAAACAGGTTGATTTGGATGGTTAGATCACACAATCAAGAGCCTGAGATGCTCTGATACCAATTGCAGGATCAGTTAAGGGTCACTTAACACTTAGTTTTTCTGTCAAACTCACTTGAACAACACTCGGATGAAGATAGAGTCAATAAGAGTTGATCACAATATAGTAAGTAATACAGAATACAGAAAGTAATTTTCAAGGTACTTGCATATATTGCTTCTCAACTCAAATATTACGAGACTCTTACAAGCTTATCTTTTCGAGTTACAATGAGAAACTATATATAATACTACCTACAGCCGGATATACTTTGATACCAGTTGGGATCCTATAACTAAAGCCTATACTACAAGACTATAGTTTAAGGTATCTTGGATAAAGTCTAATCTGAGATTTGGTAGTCTGGACATGTCCCTGACTTACCTTTTGTCACCAACTAAAGTTAGTAACATGTACTATCATAAAAAGGTAAACAGTGGAATAAAGTATGGTCAGCTGCATGGCTATTTGAGAAAACACCATGCAGTATCAGAGGTCTGCAGCGGAGTGCCAGAGACCATACTTATGTCCACTGGTTCATAGCAGTGTCTTTCGAAGGTTAAATGGCTTTGGAAGAACAAGTACTTCCAAAGCCACTTATACTTCGGAAGAGGCTGCTTCTTCTAAGGCTTGGGAACTTCTTCTTTCCTTCATACTTTGGAAGTAGTCTTTTGATTGCTCTCCTAAGACTTAACCTTCGGAAGCAAGCTCTTGACTTTGGAAGTAGTGTTCTGTCTTTGGAAGCTGATCTTTTACTGAATCTTCGGAAGAACTCTACAACCTTCGGAAGTTCCATGCTAAGCTTCGGAAGCCTTTGCATGTAGCACCAAAATTATCTAAGTGATTTAGTTTTTGGTTGCACCAGCCTTCTTCTTGATCTAACATCACCCTCTTGAATAGATGATCTAAGAGTTAGGTCAATCACATTTACAGGTTCTTGTGTTCCTGGTTGAGCTCTTCTTAAAGGTCTCCCAACTAGTTTCTCCTTGAGATAAGAAATCTCAAGTTGCTGATCATTGACCCTATTTTATAAGGTAGTCACCTGAGATTCCAAGTGACTAACCTTGGAGATTAGATAGGTGCATGTTTTTGAAAATTTTTTCACCTTAAGTCTTAGATTCCCCTATTCTTCATCAGAGGATTCATTAGGTGATGAGATTGGACCAAAGTCCTCAGTCTCACCACCAACATAATGTTCTTGGCTGTTGGTTTTCTTCTACTTATTGACTACTTCAGATAGAGTATCAGTGGGCTAAGTTACCATGGTTGATGTCTTAAAAGATGTAATCACTTGCAGAAATGAGAGCCTCTTCCATATGGACTTCTTGAGCAGAGTAGGAACGTCCACCTCAATAGTGGGTAGATGATGTGGGCTAGACAAGGGAGAAGCATAAGCACTTATCTCTCTCTGAGTGGGGAAAAAGAAGAGAGACTCATGATACTCACTGAATCCCAAGTCTTCATCATCATAGAAATCAAGGTTAGGAATTGGTTGGTTGAGATCTAAAGGCTGGGGATGGTAACTTTCCCTTGAAGGTTATTCACTAGAGTGTTGAGACTCTGAGTGAAGACTTAAGGCTGTTGAGCTAATGAGCTCATTAGTATGAGCATGAGGAACCTCAGGACTGATAGCTAAAGTAATGGGAGTGGTTTGCTCCTTAGGAGAAGTGGGAGCTCCAGAGTCCACTTCTTCCTATGTGGGTAGTAGTATGGGAGCCTGCACAAATTGAGTAACTTGTGTAGGGGTTCGTTTGGATTTTCTTTTGTAGGTGAGGGTGATTTGGGCTGTTTTGGTGGTTAAGAGGTTGAAGGTATGGGTTCAACACTAGCTTGTTTTGCTAGGTTGTCACCTTGAGCGATGAGCTCTAACATTTTAGGGACAAGGGCTATTTCTACCCCAGAGAAACCAACAGTTGGCTTCTTCAAAATTTTAAAGATGTCGGGCTTCATCTATCCCAATTTAAGAATATTATTTGTTTCCCTCAACTGTTAGCCCAGTTCACAGTTGAGAATATGTTGAACATATCTAGGAAACATATAATACTCTAGGGAGTCTAAGTTAGCAAGTAAATTTGTATAAACAAACTGAGAGTACTTGAACTTGACCCCCTAAACCATTCCATGTACTATAAAGGAGAGATCTTTAGGAATCTGGTTCTATCCCCCATGCTTGTTGGACAAGCTGTGGATGACTACATGGAATAGATACTTGCACTGGGAAGAGACCTTCCCTTTCCTGAAGGTCTTGACAGAAAAGTATCCTTCATAGCCCATCTTCTCAATGGAGTGGTTGACTGCTTCCTTGGGAAAGAACAACTCACCTTCCTCACCATCCAGCTGAAGATGGGTGTTTATGATGGCTGGAGTGATAAAGATTGTCCTCCCCTGCACTGTGACAGATAGTGCCTTCTCCCCATCCAGTATAATCTCTTGACAGGTTTTCTAGAAATCAAGCAAATGATACACATAAAGAACTAGATCAATGGTAAGGGAGGTGGAATAGTTTGACAGAGCCAAAATCAACAAACCTTTAAGGACTGAGGATCTTTATTAGAGTGTAACAGAGCAATCTGATTGTGTTACCTGTGTAACTACATGGAAAAGGTTGGGTCATTTCTACGGTGAGGTTGACCATTAAGAAAGCTAGAGGTGAAGAAACTAAAGAACAAAGGCGGTTTTAAGGAGAAGTTTAGGGATTTAGGTCTGGGAGAAGATGAAGATGATAAAGAAAGAGGGGGAACCATTGGGTTTATATATGAAATGGATTTAAGACAAAGTAAATGAAAGAGGATAAACTTTGAAATCCGGATGTCGCTCCCACCTCTAAAAAAGTAGTTTGCTTTTTGCTCAAAAGGTAGTTTTCTTGGAAGTCAAAAATCTTCCAAAGGTAATTTATCTTCTGAAGTTTTGATAAAAAGCTTCCGAAGCCAAAATGACTTCGGAAGAGATTCCTGAGAGTCCTGAAAATTTTGCTTTGGATGAGAATTAAGTCTTAGATACTTTATTCAATTAAGAATAAAGCTTCCGAAAGTTAATTTGCTTTGGAAGAAAATATACTTGAAAGCATTCAAGTACTAAGAGAAATATTAAGCTTTGGAAGATATTTTAGAAATTTCTTCCAAAGGTAATTTTTAAGCAATTGTTTGTTTTAAAGGCATACGTTTCTTATGAAGATATAATCATATATTCAGAAGGACGGAAAAGATCAAAATTTTCAAAAATCTATCCAAAGAAAACAAGAGCTTATGAAGATGATGAAATAGACAACTTAAGACACAAATTTTAGAAATAATATGAATTAGTTTTTAAGAAAAAAGCTACTCAAGGTTAATCATCCCAATAGCTGATATGAGATATTTAAATCTCTGCTCATCAAAAGCTTCAGTGAACAAATTGGCATATTGTTCATTTGTGTTAACCTTGACTAGTTTATCAAGCACTTTTCAAAGTTATCTCTATTCTAATGATACCTGATATTGATGTGTTTAGTTCTTGAGTGCTGCATAGGATTCTCTGTAATAGAGATGAAACTATTATTGTTTATGTGAATGGAAGTCTCTTTAAAGTTGAACCATAGTCCAACATCTGAATCTGAATCCAAAGCACTTGAGCAAAGCAGCTTGCAACAGCAATGTATTCAGCTTTAGCAGTTGATGCAGAGACACATGATTGCTTTTTGCATTGCCAGGAGACAACCCTTCCACCAAGAAATTGACATCCCCCTAATGTAGACTTTGCAGTCATATTGCATCCACCATAATCACTATCTATATATGCATACAGATTAAAGTCAGAATGGATACCAAAGGCCAAGTGTTAAGGCACCTTTAAGATATCATAAAATTCTTTTGATAGTGATAAGATGTGACATCTTGGGGTTGGCTTGATACTTGCACACACACATATATGTGGCAAACGTGATATCAAGCCTACTAGTTGTAAGGTACATAAGAGACCCAATCATACCCCTATAGAGATGTTCATCCACACACTCCCCGTCAAGGTCAGGCCCAAGGGAGTGGTTTCTTGCTATGGGAGTCTTAGTAACCTTGTAATCAATCATGTTAAACCTCTTGAGTATGTCTTGAACATACTTTGACTGACTTATGAAGATGCCATCTTCAACTTGCTTCACTTGAATTCCTAGAAAGAAATTGAGTTCCCAATGGCACCCATTTCAAATATATCCTTTATCAGCTTCTTAAAGTCTTTACAGAGCTTTAGATTAGTTGAATCAAAGATGATGTCATCTACACATACTTGAACTAGCATCAAGTCATTTCATGTTCCTTTGATGAAGAGCGTTCCATCTATAGTACCTCTTTTGTATCCATGCTTGCAAAGATACTGAGATAGAGTCTCATACCACTTTCTTGGTGCTTGGTGTAGCCCATAAAGAGCCTTATCAAGCCTGCATACATAATTAGGATGATCAGGATCTGCAAAGCCAGATGGTTGTTTGACATACACCTCTTTATCAATCACCCTATAGAAAATAAAGCACACTTGACATCAAGTTGATAGACCTTGAAGTTCTTGGAGCAACAAATGCCAAGAAATCCTAACAGCTTCTAGTCTTGCTATAGGAGCAAAGACATATATGTAGTCAACGCCTTCTTCTTGTGCATACCCTTGAACAACTAGTCTAGCTTTGTTTTTTATAACAAGTCCTCTATCATCCTTCTTATTCCTAAAAATCCATTTGGTTCCTATAGGAGTCTTCCCATGAGGAAGAGGACATAGGTTCCAAACCTTCTGCCTTTTCAATTGAAGTAGCTCCTCTTGCATAGCTTAAACCCAACTTCTATCCTTCAGAACCTCATCAATTTTCTTAGGCTCTATCTGAGATAAGAAACAAGAGTGAAGAAAAATATTTTCATCATGGGTTTGTCGTCTTGTTCTTATCCCTGAGTCAACATCTCCAATGATGCTTGAGGTGGGATGAGACTTGAGAATTACTGAGAGAGATCTAAATTAGAAAAATTTAGATATGGCATTGATGTTTCTCCCACCTTGTCAGCACACTTATCAAGTAAGACTTGATCCAATGAGTGTGTGACATCATTGATGTTGTCTTTAATGGAGTGGTGTCAACATCAAGATATTCTTGATCACTTTCACCACCACCATGGTCTTCTACATTTAAAGCTTCTTTATCCGGTTATTGAGCCTCTGAGTTGGAATTTGAAGGCATCTCAGATGTATCAGCTAAATTGGTCATTGTTATGCTGATAGAAACTTCATTTGCAGAATTAGTTATAAATGGAGCTGGAGTTGTATAACTTGAAGGTCTTGTCAGCTCAAATTTCAGGATCACCTGTTGGTAGAATATCTGTAGACCCTGAAACATTCTCACAAGATTTGTTAAAACATTTGGTAACAAAATCAAGATCAAATAGCCAATCAGGACTAGAACTAGTTACACTGGGTGTGTGTTCATTGAAGGTCACATTGGCAGACTCTTCAACAATCTTGGTTCTAAGATTGTACACTCTATAAGCCTTAGCTTAGGAAGAGCATCCAATGAAATGTCCATTATCTGATTTCTTAGCAAATTTGGCAATTTGATTTTTGGTATTCAAGATGGTGCAAGACATCCAAATGACCTGAGAAAACCAATAAAAAGGTTTCCTCTTGTGCCAAAGTTCATAAGGAGTCTTACCATGTGTCTTAATTACTAAAACTATGTTTTACACATAGCAGAAAGTGTTGACTACCTCTGCCCAAAGGTGATAGGCAGTTTAGAGTCAGACAACATAGTTCTTGCAGCTTCAATAAGTGTCATGTTTCTCCTCTCAGCATCACTATTTTGCTGAGGAGTCTTGGGAGCACTATATTGTCTTTTAATACCCTTTCATCACAAAATGTGTAAAGCCCCGAATAAAGTCAAAACGAGCCAATTAATAATAATGGGCTTAGCTGAGATTATTTAAACAAAATAAGGGGGTAATGGAGTATGGACCGAGTAGACTTCGCGGGTTATGTGTTTGGCAAGTTTAAGGTCCTAGGAATGCCTGGTATATATAAACGGATCAGCTTGAGCAACTCTCATTTGCAACTAAATACCCAATTTCTAGAGAGAGAGAGTGTAGAGAGAGAAAGTGGAGAGAATTGAAGATTTAAGGCTCGGTTGATCACGGGATTAAAGATCGGTGTTTGTGGGCATCCAAACATCAAGAAAACACCAAGAATCCAGGTAAGAAACATCATTTAATCGTTCCTTTTGATGTAAACCCGAATTTTAGGGCTTGGGTTTTTAAAAGTGGCAAAGATTCTCCCAAAAACTCATGTTTTTGTGTAAGAAAACATGTAAGAGGCTTAGATATAGCTTATTGGGTTATTAACCAAGGTTTGGATGTAAAAGATTGAAGTTTTGGGTCAAAATGGGTTGGTTCATAATTTTCAACCCGTTCTGCGAAACTGGGTGTTCATCCAACGAAATTATGTATTCATCCAGCGAAACTAGGAAACTTCCTGCGAAACTATAGTTTCGCAGGTAGTTTCGCAGACATGGTTATCCTACGAAATTTGGGTGAAACTAGAAGCGAAACTGGCAGCGAAGATGCTAGCAAAACTGCAGCGAAGATGCCAGCGAAACTGCAAGCGAAGATGCCAACAAAACTAGTAGCGAAACTGCTGGCAAAACTAGCAGCGAAACTGCTGATCTGGTAGCGAAATTAGCAGCGAAATTAGGCAGAAATTAACTCCTTTGAGTGTTAACTTATCTGCAGGCTATGTAGTGCAACCCTTGCTTTAAGTGAAACGTAAAGAAAGTAGTATGTAATGTAAAGCGGAAGTTAATGATAATATTAAGTGAAATGTAAAGAAAGATGAATGCATGCATTAATGAACGAACGAATGTAAGAAAGTCTTGCAAGCAAAGTATGGAGGTACATACCCAATGAAGGGTGTTAGCTCAACGGTGTGTGGGTTAGCTACCCCGGAAGGATGCACACTGGGGTCTGTCTTTGTGATTGACCATTTGTATGGAACCTTTGACGCTTACCCCGGTACTGTGGTCAGGCCATCGGGCGCAATGTATTGGAGTTTATTTTTAGACTTCGGCCCAGTACCTGTTGTATGCATGACGGTGGGGTATAGTACATAGCAATGGTACACCTGAATTTACCCTGATACCGTGGTCAGGCCACCGGGCGCAATGTATGGGGGTCTATGATTGACCTCGACCCAGTACCTGCTTTATGCATGACGGTGGGGTAAAGTTCATGGTATTGGTATGGAATGTAAAGAAGTAACGATGAACGTACATAATGAACGGTAAGAAAGGTAACGAATGATAACACTGACGTATGATGATACATGAACAAAAGTTAATGAACGATGATGGAAGATAATAATGTTATTATCTATGTGTATGTATGATGCTTGATTGCGTAAGAATGTAAAGGAAGGTTTTAAATGGAAGTAAAAGAATTTTTATTTTATAAAACTAGAACTCACTCAGCAATGCTGAGTTTTTATGCATTTTCCAGTTGACAGGTAAATGTTGCCGAGGATGGCACGAGGCGGCGACTTGGCTTATTTTGGATGGCATTCTTTTGTATAACTTTTTTGCATTGTAATGCGAACGAACGATATTTTGTAATGTACGTTGTATTATTTTGCAAAGGTGTTTATAATGAAATGGTTGTTTAAATGTTTCCGCTGCAATGTTTTATTAAAGTTAATATAAATATATATTTTATGTGCGATGATTGACCAGCTTTGAGCGTCCCGGGAACGGGGCCTTACAAAATGTATCAAGGATTTGGTTATTGAACTCAGTTCCATGATGAAATTTTATGGTTTCGACTTTGTGGTCAGATTGATCTCAATATTTGAGATGTAATTCTTCAGAATCTTGAGAGTCTTATCCTTAGTTCTAAGGAAGAAGACCCAAGTGAATCTTGTGAAGTCATCTATGATCACTAAGTAGTTAGAGGTCCTTCCTAGACTCATTACACCGGTGGGGCCAAAGAGATCCATATGTAACAAATGTAGGGGAGTAGTGATGTAGTTTCTTTCCTTTGGCTGTTACATACCATGTATTGCTTCCCTTTCAAGCATGCAACACAATGATTATCACTTGTAAACTCTTTCTTTGGCATTCCAGTTACCAAATCATTCTTAATTAGCTTATTCATGTTCTTTAAGTTTACATTACACATTCTTTTATGCTAGAGAAAAGACTCATCACTATTTGCTTTAGACAGAAAGCATGAAGCTTCTCATGAGAGAGATGTTTCTTGCAAATCCATCTTGTACATGTTTCCTTTCCTAGGAGCTCTATGCAGAATATGATCATGAGGAATAGCCATCCTAGGCTTGAGAACAATGCACGCATACTTAGTGAAGAACATGTTATGACTCTAATCACAAAATTAAGTTACACTCAAAACATTGTATCCAAGCTCTTTGACAAAGTTTACCTTCTTAATGCTGAGCTTACCATTTGTGAGCTTGCCCCTTCCTGATATGTAACCACCCTCATCTCCTCCAAAAGAAACAAGCCCTCCATCAATTTTTTCAAATTTTGGAGTAGTGACCTATTTTCTGTCATGTGCCTGGAACAACCACTATCAATGATCTAGACATTCTTGTTTGTCTTGAGTTGTTCATGCACAAAAGAGATGGTTAGTTACATTTGGAAACCCAAGCCTTAATTGTCTTGGGTTTATCACAAGAAGTTGAAGGTAATGAAATAGTAATTGATCCTATAGTCATATTTTAAGGATCCTTTGCTGTTGTTTATGGAGAACTTTCAGTCACTTGGTTTTTCTTGAACTTCCACACCACCTTTGGAAGTTTAGACTTAACCTTTCATACTTTGGAAGTTTTACTGACTTTGAAAGTTTTGATGACTGGTCCTTCAGAAGATCTTGCTATCATTGTAGCAGGCTTCATTGCTTCGGAAGTATTCCTTTTTTTTAGACCAAATTTTTTTCCGAAGGCAATTTTCCACTTGTCTTCATCTTCATTTTGGAGCTTCTGAGGGAACAAATTTTCCTTCTGAAGCTATTTTCTTCTTTGAACTCTTAGAAGTCTCTTCTTTGGTCTTATGGAGAGTGCTTCTTAGATTGTTGAAACAATCCTTAGCAAGATGAGAAGTACTCTCACACATAACACAGTTCATTTTCTTCTTCCTAAGAGCCTTCTTTTGAGAACAAGGTTGAACTTGATCACTTTCCCTCTCTACCTTTATCTTTGCAGATGCTGGAGACAATTCTTTTAAGGTGAAAACTTCACTTGGAGCTGGATGGTTTAGGCTATGTAGCAGTGGTACAAAACTAATCAGCCTTCTTCTTGTTGCTGGGATGATTTGTACATGAACTAGAACTCTTGGTGCTATGGTTCAAGTTAATGTCTTCAGTCTTAACCATTTCAAACCCTGTAGAGATAAAGATTTGTTTCTTCTTAGAGTCAAAAGTGGCTTTGATCTCCTGAGCTTTCTTTCCTTTTCTCTTGCTTTTTTCGATCAAGTTCTTTCTCATAGACTTGGTCATCATAGGCTTCTTACTCTCTTCACAAGGATAGTGACCCTTCTTTAAATCCTCTTCTTCACTCTTCTCAGAGGCATTCTCCACTATCACTTCTTCATCCTCTTCAATAAATGGGTCTATGAGAGGAAACTCATCTTAACAAGTTCCACACCTAGGACATCTTACAAACAAGATTGTGTGTGGAGGAGCTATCTCACTAGATCTCAGTCCCTGCTTATTCTGATAATAAACTTTTGCATGCAAGGATGAGGATATAATGTTCTTGAAAGTCTCTTCTTCAAAAACACATTTTTCTGCACTGGCTTTGCTCATCGCAAGCTCAGCCTGGCATTCAGTTAACTTGGTTATGAGATCTTTGATCTGAGTCCTGTAGTTTATGTGTTCATCTTTAAGAACTGAAATAGTTTTCTCTAAGGCCTTTATCTTTAACTTATAGTCATTTTCAGATCTTCTGAAATCAAATTTTAAAATATTTAAGGACTCAAGATCAGATCTCATCTCTAAGTTGTAGGACATGTATCTATTAACTTTAGCAATATATTCAGGTGTATAGAGATGTTCCAATACCTTTGTTTCATCATGGTCATCCATTAGTGCTTGGTTTGGAGATGCATCTTCCACCTGAAAAGTCTAGTCAAAGCCTCCTTCTTCAACAGAAACTACAGCTTGTTGCTTTGGTTTCTCATTTTGGGTGGCTTTCTTAGTGTAGTTTGGTCTGGTTTGTGCTTGGCCACAATTTTTCCTTGGTGCCTTGCACTCCCAAGCAAAGTGACCTATTTGGTTACAGTTGAAACACTTGACTTTGCTTTTATCCAGCCCAAACTTTCCACTGGCTGTATTGCTGAGAAACTTCTTCCTATCCTCTTGTATAACTTCTTGGCTTTATGAGTGAGAAGAGCCATCTGCTGGACTATTTCTATGTACTCCAAGTCAGCTAGATGGATACAGTCCAGGTCGTCAAGGGTGAATAGATGTTGCTTGAGCTTTTATCATAAGACACAAAGGCATATAAAGAACCTGTCTCTTGGAATGGCCTTCCTTGAGTGTAGCTTTCTCTTGGTGTCCCCGGGAAGGTGATGAAAGGACCTTTTTGTGAGTTGTCAGGGTAGCATATAAAATGATGTTAAGGTTATATGCTATCCCTTTCAGTCACATGTAGTGTTGAACTCATTTGATTGCTGGAGTTACAAGGTGAGTCTTGCATGTTCATCTCCATCTGGTATCCACTGAGAATACCATACAACTCAGTCAAAGTGAGCGCCTTAAGGTTCTTAGTCCTCTTGATAACAACACAATAATGTATCCATTGCCTAGGAAGAGAGGACATGAACTTCCTTATAATGTCCCTGCTTTCAAGAGTCACTCCAAAATCAACTAGAGTGTCCATAATCTCAACATACCTGAAGTATTGTTAAGTCATGGTTTCACCTGTTTTAAAGGTGAAATTTTCAAACTACTGCTTCAGGAGATCCTTCTTGTTCTCCTTGGCTTCAGTAGAACCCTCATACACTAGTTTCAATGCATCCCACAACTGTTTAGCTGTTTTGCATTTCTTGAAACCTCTGTATACAGAGTTTGGAGAAGTAGTCTGAAGGGCTGTAATGGCTTTCTGATCAATTTCTACTCTCTTTCGATCTTCAATAGAGTAGTCAACCACAACCTTTGAAATCATACCACCTCTAGCAGCAGTTGAAGATGTGCTTGGTATGTAAGGTCTTGAGACAACAAACTCTTATATCCTGGAGTCTTGAGACTTGATGAACCTTCCATTCTTTGGCACCAAGTGTCAAATCTTCAAGAGTGATCAGTGGGGACTTTTTCATGGTTCCAGTTCCATATCAGCTTTAGTGATAGCTGCCATTCGAGATGTTAAGTATTTTGTGTGTGTGTGTGAGGGATCTTAAGATGGTGAGATCTTACTATCAAGAGCATGGAATGCTCTAATACCAATTGCAGGACCGTTTGAGGGGTTTGGTCACTTACAACACAACAAACAATAAGGAGAGACTGATTTTAGAACACTTAACAAATCAAAGGGGAACTAGAAACCAGTTACAATGATACTAAAAAACACAAGTAACTGAGAGACAGAACAAGAACAAAAAAAACACAGTGTTTGGTTTTCAAGAATGTTGTATATTGCTCTCTAGTATCTTACAAGTGTTACAAAGCATACATTAAGACACAAAAGACCAAATATACTTTATACTACATCTTACAGCCGACCATACTATAACACCTAGTTATTTTTTAACTTAAAGAAAGAAAGAAAGAATAAAGTGAAGAAAAAGAAAGAAAAGATATTTTACCAAAGTTGAGGGGTAAAAAGGGTCAAAAAGGACAAAAGGTTGGAAAAGTGGGTATAAAGTGGGCATGGCTGCCCACTCTCTTCTTACAACCCCAAATCATCAGATTTTTAGAAAGAGAAAGTGCAGATTCAGATTTTGAAGAACAAGAGCTGAAAATTCGAATTCAAGGTAAGAAATTCATGGTTTATAAGTGTTCTTAACTGGCCTTGCCTCGGTTGTATGCTTATGTGTGTTGTGTGTGTTCGGGTGTGTGTTTTTAGTGGGCTTCTAGGCGGTTGAACTCAATTGAAAATGAGTTTGGGAGAAGCCATACTCAAGAGCTGCAAAGGTGAGTTCTAGAACCCCTCTTTTACATGTTTTTAACTGATTTTAGGGCTGGAATGCATGATTGAACTTTTAATTAAACTTGGGTTTCATACCCGTACGTTGAATGTGTGTATGTTGCGAGTATGGTGTGATATTGATCTATGTTCATGCTTGATGATGTTATGGTTGTGTTTCTAAGGCTTAGAATGTATGATTTAAGCTTAGAGCATGATAGATGGTGTTTGGGGACCGAATTATGATGATAAGTGTGCCCTAGACTGCTCATGCACCCAAATAGTAGTTCATACGCCTGAATTTAGAAAACTGCCTAAGTGTAAAAAGAAATGCGAAAGAACAAAAAGAAATGTGGATGAACAAAAAGAAATGCGGATAAACAAAAAGAAATGCGGATGAACAAAAAGAAATGCGGATGAACAAAAAGAAATGCGGAAGAACAAAAGGGAAATGCGGATGAACAAAAAGATAGGCGGAAGAACAAAAGGGAAATGCGGAAGAACAAAAAGAATGCGGATAAACAAAAAGAATTGCGGATGAAGAAAAAGAAATGCGGAAGAACAAAAAGAAATGCGGAAGAGCAAAAAGGGAAATGCGGATGAACACTTAGAATATTTTCCGACTTTTTGGGGAAAAGTAAAATGTAGGCTTTGACTTGAAAGGTGCCCGGGGGTTATGTAAGTTGACTTTTTGAGGTCATAGATGGTATGATGGGCATGTTATGATGTATGATTGATGCTTATGTATGATGGTATGTATGATGTTTGTTATGTATGTATGATGACTTGTATATTGATGTTGACTGTGTATGTTATGTTCCTTATTTTGCATGATTATTTCCTTGGCTTTGCAATAAATGTTAATGAATGAAATGAAAAGTATTATGTAACGTAAAATGGAAGATAATGAAAGGGGAACAAACGTAAGAAAGTCTTGCATGTAGGATTCTATGTGCCCAAGACACTTAGAATATTGATGTGGTTAGTACGTTATGATCCAAGTCGGGTTATACCCAATAACAAGCTTAGCAAACACCAAATAATATTTATTGATGATATGATCATGCAATAAAATATTAACACCAATTTAGAAAATGGGTTTTCTAAACAAGTTGCATATGACATGGAACAATTTATTAGGATATTTTGTTCAATGATATTATTTGTAATGTTATTTTATTAGTTAGATGACATTACAAATTAATAATGGCTATATATGTTATACAATTAATTGGTTAGTTGTATACATTTTCTAAGAGAGACCAAATTATAAGACCCACTACTTGTGTATTGTGTTAAATAAAAAAAAAAAAAGGGGGAACCCTTTTCAAAATGAGATTTTCGGCCACCCCCCCTTGTTTCTATTGGACCACTTTTCTTGAAAAGACAATATACAATTAAGGGGTCTTAAAAGAACTTGTTCCAGCCATTATTTTTTTTTCAATTGACATGCAACAAAGAAAAACCCTCTCTTGCTCTCCTCTTGTTCACGGAAATAAGCAGCAGAAAATTAGTTTTTTTTGAGCTTCATCTTGGTGTATCTCTACCTAGCAAGAGTGGTGTTTGTACAAGGCTTGGGGTATAAACACTTGAGGGTTCCTTTCTTGGAACTTTGGGGTCGATTCTATCTTCTAACATCATCAAAGTTGCTGCTCAAACTCACGGTTTTGGAAGCCTCAATTTGGCAGCTTACATTTGGTGTTTTGGAGTCCAAATCCAAGCAAGTGCGAAGGTAACTCAAAGCTTTGTGGGAGTCGACGTTAAGGACGTCCAACTTGGAAGCTTTAGCAACATTTCAGCCTTCAAACTCCTTTCATTCATCAACATCTAACTGCTGGAAGGAGGTAGTTTTTGGCAGCCCTTTGAGGTTGCCATATTGTGTTATTTATGTTCACATAGCTTGTCTATTCACATAAGAATGATCCTCATGATTTGGTTTTGTTTTTCATAACAAATGAACATATAGAAGATAAGATTTTCAGCTTTAAAAATTGGTTTTAAAAGCCATATATCCGCTGCGTTTTTCAGAATGTTTAAAAGATTAAACATGGATTTTGTGTTCTAGCAAACCCGTCAATGGCATCAAGAGCCGGTTATGTGGATGACTTGCTTGTTTTGTCTTTAAAATTGGTTTTAAAGCATGATAATAAACTAGTTATAGGCTGGTTTTGGGCTGCTATAGTTTGGTTGAATGATTCCCCAACTTTCAAGGTTTATGACACATGCTAGTGATTAGACCTTGAAAGAACACATTATGGAATGTTGATTGTTTGGACAATATTTAAAACCAAAATTTCAGTTTATGTTGGCTGAAATTTGGTGGTTTTAAAAGGGGTTTCATTATATGTTTTGATGTTATGATCATTTGATGATAGTGTGCATAACCTAGCCTTTGACATTATGATTTTGGATGCTTGTATTGATTGTATTCATTCATTCAATTGGGTTGTATTATTTGTTGTTTGTGTTTTGTTTCAATGTAATTTATTTATTATTGGGTTGTAATAAATAGATTAGGTGTATTTTCATTTTACTAGATATCTTGTATTAGGACTTTATATCTTGTAATATGAAGACATACACATTGGAAGCACAAAGGAAGGTCACAAGCGAAACTTGGAGCATTTGGATGCGGTTTCAAGTGGGAGGTTTTGGAAGCTTTCCATGTGATTGTTTGTGACCCTTAGGAAAGACCTATGGACCACACTTGTGATGGCAAACAAGTGTGGACCACTTTAGATGCTATGGTTATGCACATATGCACATTATGGTTGTTATGTTTATGACTTGTTTGGATGTTTGTTATTTGATTGTATGATTGGAATTTGAACATGCATTACAAACTAATTAACAAACTTAACAAGTTATAAAAATAATGGTTCTTAATCATTAGAAGGTAATAAAAGGTTATTAAAATGATTTAATGATTTTAAAGATTAAAATAGTTTTAATCAAAGGACCATAGGGTATCTTGTATTTGAAAGCATAACAAATACAAGTACATAGAGTTTTCTAAACTAGAATTATGAAATCTCTTAACATTTGACTAACAAGTTTAACACCATCCTTTTGCACAACACTTAAGTCGTTTGGAAACTTTTAATGGGATAAAGGTCACCTAACCATTTTGAGGGAACTTGTGACTTAAGGAGGGAATACCACATTGGTGGGATAAAGGTCACCTAACCACTTATATGGTAAACTCACATGTGTGTGCAAGTAGGGTAACTTGATTTGCAAACCATGTTGAATGGATCACCTAAAATGTGGTTTCCAAATGGTGTTGATGGGATTTACATGCCGACTTTACATGTTTTCAAAAGTCGATCCCATACCTCTAGAAGTTGCAAATGGTTGCAATCGTCAAACGTTGACCACCTTATTAATTTAAAACGTGGGATAAAGGTCACCTAACCACAATTTAAATGTAATATTGGGTTCTAGATTTTAATATGAAAAGGTCTTGTAAGACATTTGTTATTAAAATTACAATATCGAAAATACTAAATAAAACTTTGTTAAATTTTGTAGATGGCCTCTAATAATGATAATTCCGATAACTCATCCGCGTCCAACCAATCTCTACGAGCGATCCTCCAAAAGGAACGTCTAAACCATAACAACTTCATCGATTGGTATCGAAACTTGAGAATTGTTCTCAAGCAAGAGAGACGATCGTATGTTTTAGACGACCCTATCCCCGATCAACCTAGCGAGGATGATGAGGAGGCCTTTAATGATTGGCTGAAATACACCGAGGACTCCGTCCAAGTGTCTTGTCTCATGCTAGCGAGCATGACTCCGGATCTCCAAAAGGAGTATGAACACCACGGGGCTTATGACATGATAACCCAGCTGAAGGAAACGTTCCAACAGCAAGCAAGGGTTGAGCGCTTCGAAACGGTTCGAGCGCTCCATGCATGTCGTATGGACGACAACCAATCTGTTTCATCTTATGTACTTAAGATGAAAAGTCACATTGACCGCCTCGAGAGGCTTAATTGTCCCGTCTCGAAGGAATTGGCCACGGATTTGATCCTCAATGGCCTTACCAAGAGGTTCGAGACATTCGTGTTGAACTACAACATGAATGCATGGGACAAAAGCATTGGTGAACTTCACTCAATGCTCAAAACGGCCGAGGCGGCCATGGGTAAAAGGGTTTTGCCCGTTCTCACCATCAATGAAGGTAGGAACAATAAAAGGCCTCGTCCCGCACCCAAGGCAAAGGTTGCCAAGGGTAAGGGACCTACTTGGGAAAAGGGAAAAAGGTGGCAAGGGTGTCTCCCAAACCACAAGAGAAGAAGCAAAAGTTGCTACTAATGACCCATGCTTCAAGTGTGGGGAGATTGGACATTGGGCAAGGAATTGTCCTGTCCATCTCCAAGAGTTGAAAACAAAGAGGGATGCCGGGCAGACCTCAGTACAATATACATGATCATATTGATTTAAACATGATATCCTCTAACACATGGGTATTAGATACCGATGTGGAACTCACATTTGCAATTTGTTGCAGGGGTTCAAAAGAAGTAGTGACTTCGAGAAAGGGGATGTGAGCCTCTACATGGGCAATGGGGCTAAAGTTCAAGTAGAAGCCCGTGGTGACTACATCTTGAAACTTCCAAATGGTTTGGAAGTATTTTTGAACAATGTTTTGTATGCTCCTATTTAACTAGGAATATTATCTCTGTAGCCCTGTTAAAACATTTGGATATGTTATCATTTGTTGAGGAAAATATCCATGTTTCTTTTAATGGAATGTTCTATTTTAAAGCTATTCCCATTAATGGTATTTATGAATTGGTTCATGAAAATACTTTAAATAGTTCATTGTACCAAACTAACACCAAGAAACTCAAGTTGGACTTAAGTGATACCTATCTTTGGCATTGTCGCCTTGGCCATATAAACAAGAAACGTTTACAAACACTTCAAAAGAATGGTCTTTTAAAAACAAATGAATATGATTCATTTGATGTTTGTGAATCTTGTTTACAAGGTAAGATGACTAAGGCACCTTTTAGTGGGACTACCAAAGGGCAAAGGATTTATTAGGAATCATACATTCGGATGTATGTGATCCTTTTAAGCCAACGACTAGGAATGGTGAAAAATACTTCATTACCTTTACCGACGATTATAGTCGCTATGGGTATGTGTACTTATTAAGGCACAAAGATGAAGCTTTTGAAATGTTCAAAATCTTCAAGAATGAAGTAGAAAATCAACTCAACAAGTCAATTAAAGTTCTTCGCACCGATAGAGGAGGTGAATACCTAAGTGATGCCTATCAAGATCATCTTAGGAGTTGTGGGATTGTCTCACAACTCACTCCACCTGGAACACCACAACATAATGGTGTGTCTGAGAGGAGGAATCGAACCTTATTGGATATGGTCCGATCTATGATGGCTAGAAGCACATTACCTCTATCATTTTGGGGTTTCGCTTTGCTCTCCGCGGCCCGTATTCTAAACATGGCCCCAACCAAAAAGGTGGAAAGGACACCTTTGAGAATATGGCATGGAAGAGTTCCATCCCTATCGTACTTAAGGGTTTGGGGATGTGAGGCTTATGTTAAGACTCCCACCCCAAACAAATTGGATGTCCGATCCACCAAGTGTATCTTTATTGGATATCCTAGAGATTCTATGGGATATTATTTTTATGATCCAATGGAACAAAAGGTGTTTGTTGCCAGAAAGGGTGAGTTCTTAGAAGCAAAGTTCCTTATGGAAGGAGCTAGCAGTAGAACAGTGGATCTTGAGGAAGATCAAGAACCACAGCCCGATGCACGTTTGGTTGAAACTAGCACTCAACATGAGGATGTTGAGGATGATCAAGTGGTTGATCAATACACACAACACGTTCGCAGAAGTGGTAGAACTAGTAATCCCCTGAAAGATATGGATTTTTCATGGATGGATGCTATGTGATAGATTCTGATGAACCAACCACATACCATGATGCAATTTCCAACACGGATTGTGACAAATGGCTTGAAGCCATGAACGTTGAGATGCAATCCATGTATGACAATCAAGTATGGGACTTGGTTGTACCACCTCTTAACTCCAAGATAGTTGGAAGTAAGTGGGTTTTCAAGAAGAAAACCGATATGCATGGAAACTTGGATACTTATAAGCTAGACTTGTAGCAAAAGGTTTCACTCAAACTCAAGGGTTGATTATGATGAAACCTTCTCACCTGTTGCGATGCTAAAGTCTATAAGGATATTGTTTGCCATAGCTGCTCATTATGATTATGAGATTTGGCAAATGGATGTCAAAACCGCTTTCCTAAATGGATATCTTGAGGAAGATGTCTATATGGTTCAGCCTGAAGGTTTTGTTGATCCAATACATCCTAATAAAGTATGCAAGTTAAAGAAATCAATCTATGGATTGAAACAAGCATCGAGAAGCTGGAATCACCGTTTTGATGAGGAAGTAAAGAAATTTGGTTTCATCAAAAACGCTGATGAGGCTTGTGTGTATAAGAAGGCTAGTGGGAGCACATAACTTTCCTAGTATTGTATGTTGATGACATACTACTATTTGGAAATGACATTCCAACCTTGGAAGGTGTAAAAACCTCGCTTGGAAGTTGTTTTTCCATTAAGGATCTTGGTGAAGCCGCCTATATTCTGGGAATAAAGATCTATAGGGATAGATCAAGGCGGTTGATTGGTTTGAATCAAAGTGCATATATTGATAAAATCTTGAAAAGGTTCAAGATGGAGAATTCTAAGAAAGGTACCGTACCTATTCAAAGAGGACGATATTGAGTACGACTCAATGTCCAAGCTCAAAGGAAGAGCAAGATAAAATGAAGGCAATCCCATACGCATCTGCTATAGGATCCATCATGTATGCAATGATATGCACTCGACCGGACGTGTCATGCGCCTTAAGCATGACAAGCCGTTACCAGCAGAATCCTGGAAACAGTCATTGGATGGCTGTAAAGAACATACTTAAGTACCTAAGGAGGACAAGAGATATGTTCCTGATCTATGGATCTGGTGACGAGGAACTCGTTGTAAAAGGTTACACGGATGCAAGTTTCCAAACCGACCGTGACGATTCACGATCACAATCGGGATACATTTTCATTCTGAATGGAGGAGCTGTCTCTTGGAAGAGCTCCAAGCAGGATGTGGTGGCTCTATCAACTACAGAATCAGAATATGTCGCCGCCTCATTGGCAGCTCAAGAAGCTGCATGGTTGAAGAAATTCATTGCCAATCTAGGGGTTGTCCTTTCCATTCAGGACCCCCTAGAAATTTTTTATGACAACGAGGGTGCGATTGCTCAAATCAAGGAACCCCGTGCTCATCAAAAGACTAGGCACATTGAGCGGAGATTCAACTACATACGAGATGAAGTTGAAAAGGGAAAGATATGTATTCGCAAAGTTCACACGGATCAAAACGTTGCTGATCCTCTCACGAAGCTTTTTGAAAAGGCAAAGCATGAAGGTCATACTTGTGCCATGGGACTTCGATATTCTAGTGATTGGATATGATCTGTAAATTTAGCATTTGGATATATGGAATTTTCTATTATTTGAATAAAATTATTTGGTTATAATGTTTCAAATAATATTCCAATTTAGCATGTTTAATCCATGAGTAAAATGTTTACTCTAAATGTCCGTAGTCGTTCATACTTGTGGGAACAAGTTTGAAGGTAAGACTATTATGAACTTGGATTGGTTGATATTCATAAGGATGAATATAGAGCAATGGGTTGCTACCAAGGTTCATAGATATTTGTGGGTTACAAATATTAGACTAACCCGCATCTCAAATTTTACTACATGGAATCTTATTGATTGATCATAAATAAATTTGAGTAAAGGCGAATATCATTTGGTATCCTCCGACCTGAGATACATATTGGGTTTTGATGTTCACCAAGTATTATACCTTGAGCATATTCTTCACTGTCCTGAAATAGTGGATAGTACATAAGGATATGTCCAGGTATAACACGAAGTGTTTGTGAGAAACGTATGTAGTCAAGATGGAATTTGTTCCTCTTATTCGTTGAGAGTTAGATGTCTAGGCCTGATTAAGTTAAATCAACAAGGAATGATCATTCTGTGTCCTTGGATTTAACATGACATCTGTAACAAAAGGATAGATGATTAATTCACCTAATTCATATCAAGTAGGGTACTTGAAAGGGATGATGTTATTGAATGGCTATAAGTCATGCGTATTAAGGGTAGTAAACCGTTGTTAGGCGGTATTTACTGCTTGCATCAATCTTCTATGAACCTTGGGCAAGTGGGAGATTGTAGGATTCTATGTGCCCAAGACACTTAGAATATTGATGTGGTTAGTACGTTATGATCCAAGTCGGGTTATACCCAATAACAAGCTTAGCAAACACCAAATAATATTTATTGATGATATGATCATGCAATAAAATATTAACACTAATTTAGAAAATGGGTTTTCTAAACAAGTTGCATATGACATGGAACAATTTATTAGGATATTTTGTTCAATGATATTATTTGTAATGTTATTTATATTAGTTAGATGACATTACAAATTAATAATGGCTATATATGTTATACAATTAATTGGTTAGTTGTATACATTTTCTAAGAGAGACCAAATATAAGACCCACACTTGTGTATTGTGTTAAATAAAAAAAAAAAGGGGGGAACCCTTTTCAAAATGAGATTTTCGGCCACCCCCCCTTGTTTCTATTGGACCACTTTTCTTGAAAAGACAATATACAATTAAGGGGTCTTAAAAGAACTTGTTCCAGCCATTATTTTTTTTTCAATTGACATGCAACAAAGAAAAACCCTCTCTTGCTCCCTCTTGTTCACGGAAATAAGTAGCAGAAAATTGGTTTTTTTGAGCTTCATCTTGTGTATCTCTACCTAGCAAGAGTGGTGTTTGTACAAGGCTTGGGGTATAAACACTTGAGGGTTCCTTTCTTGGAACTTTGGGGTCGATTCTATCTTCTAACATCATCAAAGTTGCTGCTCAAACTCACGGTTTTGGAAGCCTCAATTTGGCAGCTTACATTTGGTGTTTTGGAGTCCAAATCCAAGCAAGTGCGAAGGTAACTCAAAGCTTTGTGGGAGTCGACGTTAGAGGACGTCCAACTTGGAAGCTTTAGCAACATTTCAGCCTTCAAACTCCTTTCATTCATCAACATCTAACTGCTGGAAGGAGGTAGTTTTTGGCAGCCCTTTGAGGTTGCCATATTGTGTTATTTTATGTTCACATAGCTTGTCTATTCACATAAGAATGATCCTCATGATTTGGTTTTGTTTTTCATAACAAATGAACATATAGAAGATAATATTTTCAGCTTAAAAATTGGTTTTAAAAGCCATATATCCGCTGCGTTTTTCAGAATGTTTAAAAGATTAAACATGGATTTTGTGTTCTAGCAAACCCGTCATTGCAAGCAAATGTATGGAGGTTCACACTCAATGTGGAGTGTTAGCTCAACCGTGTGCGGGTTAGCTACCCCATGAGGATGCACACTAGGTCTTGATCTGTGTGATCAAGCATATGTATGGAGGTTCACACCCAATGAGGGATTGTCAGCTCAACTATGTGCGGGTTAAATACCCCATGAGGATGCACACAGGGGTTCAGTCTTTGCGATTGGCTAGATGTATGGGGTCCTTGTCGCTTAACCCTAGATGAATTGATTGGTGCTCTAGAGGGGGGTTAAACACATGACAGGACCTAGATGAAAATGAAAGATAATAAATGTATGAAATGAACGATGATGAAGATAATAACTATTATCTATGTGTACGTATAATGTGTGATCACGTTTTAAGACTGTTGTGATTTGAAGGAAAGAAATGGATGGTTTTCAAATGAAAGATAAAGTATATTTTATTATAAAACTAGAGCTCACTCAGCAACGCTGGCTTTTATGTGTTTCCAGTTGGCAGGTAATGATGTTGAGGATGGCACGAGGTGGCTACTCAGCTCTTTTGGACGACATTCTTTTGATTAATGTTTTTTCATTGTAATGCGAACAAAAAATATTTTGAAATGAACGCTTGTATTAACTTGCAAAAGCATTTGTAATGATATGAAAAGTTACTTTTATGTTTCCGCTGCAATGCTTTATGAATGTTAAATATAAAGTTATATGTTTTATGTGCAATGACTTACTAGCTGTAAGCGTCCCGGGAACGGGGCCTTACAAGTTGGTATCAGAGCCAAAGTTTAAGTGAAACGGATAAATTTTCAAAATAAACCTAAACTTATACTGAAAATGGGACGAAGAGGGAATGAATGCCAGTCTGAGTAGCTGCGTGCCATCAGGTATTTTTATGGTGTTAACCGGTATTATGTGCGCATGTTATGTGCTTATGTGTTGTTTGTAGATTTATATACTGATGTAGTCAGGATAGGTAATGCTCGGGGTGTGAAGAGTAAAGTAAGTGGCTAATCACAACTGGCCACTATAATTAGGGACTTACTATACTTGACATAAACTGAGCTGTTTCCTTGAATGACGGTGTTGGTGTTTGAATCTTTCGGCGTGCGTATGAATGGCCGGTGGTAGATCTTTGAAAGCTTCATGGGGTGTAGGTCATGGTGCTGAACCGTGACCCAAAAGGGGAAGACCTAGAGTTGAAAAGGTGGTTCTTGAAGAACCAGAGACCCCTCACCCAGAGGGTGGTGATGAGAGCGCCAATTTGAGAGCCTTAGTAAAGGAGGCTGTTGTGGAAGAAGTTCATCAGGTCATGCAAACAATCTTACCGTCTGTGGTGACCGAAGTTATCAAGGCTGTATGGGAAGGGGAAAGGAAAGAGAGGAATAGATCCTCAGGAGGACGGGAGCAACCGGAGCCTGAAATGGTTCTCTCTAATGATGAAGAAGAGGAAGAATAAGAGCTTGCGCTAGAGGCGGCAAGAGACTGTAACTATGGGGCGTTTCAATGATTCAAGCCCCCTACTTTTGATGGTAACGTCACTGCTGCTGCTGCTGCTCACCGGTGGGTGAGGGAAATGGAAGCTGTTTTAAATATCAACGAGTGCCAGGAGGATTAGAAGGTAAAGTTTACTACCTAATCTTTTGTGGACTCGGCTTTGTGTTGGTGGGACAATATAGTCCAAGCCGAGGGTAGTCATGCAATTGGGAGGATGAGATGGGTAGAGTTAAAGAAGTTGGTGATTAAGGAGTTCTATCCTTATAGGGAAATGGATAAGGTGGAAAGGGAGTTCCTACAGCTGGAGGCGGGAACGATGACACATTAGCAATACACCACCAAGTTCAACGAGATGGCACGACTGGTGCCGGACCTAGTGACACCCATGTCACAAAAAAACAAGTGGTATGATCAGGGCTTGCCGGCGGATATCCGTAGGCACATGATCGCTGTCCGACCGAGCACGTTTAGGTCGGCAGTTGATTTGGCGGGAAGATTGTATGACGAGCGAGAGGTGGTGGTGGCTGACGTGAACAAGAAGGGTGGTGGCGACCGGAACTAGAAGGGGAAGAGGTTTGGTCGGGGTGATGCCTCGACGGGAAACAAGAAGGCACGGGTGGATGATCGCCGTGTGGTCACATCAGTGGTAGGATCGAAGAGGTGTGGCAAATGTGGGAAAGAGCATTCGGGGGAATGCAAGTGGGGATCAAACATCTGTTTTAAGTGCGGAAAGCCGGGTCATATGGCTAGAGACTATGGGGGCTATGAGGTGTTTCAATTGTGGGGAAAGTGGTCGTATGAGTAGGGATTGTAAGAAGCCGAGGGCTGAGGGTTCTGGGGTGAAGAAGAGAGAAGTTAAGGACCGAGGGCGAGCGCCAGGGCATTCACTATGACACAGGAGGAGGCTAGGACGGACCCTGATGTTGTGTCCGGTACGTTTCTAGTGAACCAAACTTTAGCTTTTGTGTTATTTGATTTTGGTGCCAGTAAAAGTTTTATTTCTGCTGCTTTCTGTGCTAAGCTGTCTGTTAGTAGTAGACGTGTTGATGCGCCTTTTGATGTAGAAACCACTATAGGTAAGTCTACCAGAATTTCGAAGACGATATAGGGTTGTGATGTGGAATTGGAAGGTCATAAGTTTTCGGTTAGACCGTTTGTGATGACCTTAGGTGGATTTGATTTGGTTCTTGGGATGGATTGGTTGGCGGACTACGAGGCGAACATTGTGTGTCACAAGAAGATGATTCGATTGACAGCGCCTAACGGAAGTTCGGTAACGGTTTATGGTGATCAGGTCATGACGATTCCGAAAGTGATCTCAATGGCGATGGCGGGAAAGTGCATGAGGCGTGGATGTAGTGCCTACTTGGCCTATGTAAATGATATGGATACGCCAGCACCACAACTGTCTGATGTACTGGTTGTGTGTGACTTTTTAGACGTGTTTCCCAAAGACTTATCAGGAGGATTGCCACCTGACAGAGAGATCGAGTTCCAGATCGATCTGATACCGAGTGCCCAACCTGTTGCCAAGGCACTGTATCGGTTGGCTCCGACCAAGATGAAAGAGTTGATGGAGCAGTTGCAAGAGCTACTTGATAAGGGGTTTATTAGACCGGGTATCTCTCCTTGGGGTGCTCCGGTCTTATTTGTGAAGAAGAAAGACGATAGTATGAGGATGTGTATTGACTACCATGAGCTGAATAAGTTGACGATAAAGAACCGATACCCCTTACTGAGAAGAGATGATTTGTTCGATCAGCTTCAAGATGCCAGTTGGTTTTCAAGGATAGACCTTCGATTTGGTTACCATCAGTTGAAAGTGAAGGAACATGATATCCCTAAAACAGCTTTTCGCACGCGTTATGGTCATTACGAGTTCCTTGTTATGTCATTTGGTTTGACCAACGCGCCAGCTGTTTTTATGGATCTAATGAATCGAGTGTATCGGCCAATGTTGGATAAATCGATGATTGTGTTCATTGATGATATTCTGATTTATTCAAAGAGCGAGATTGAGCACGCCGATCACATTCGGGAGGTTTTGGAGACGTTGAGAAAGGTGAATTTGTACGCTAAGTTCTCCAAGTGCGCATTCTGGTTGCGCGAGATTCAGTTCTTGGGTCATGTGGTGAATCCTGACGGGATTATGGTGGACCCGACAAAGGTGGAGGTGGTGATGCAATGGAAGTCTCCAAAGACGCCATCCGAGATTCGTAGTTTCTTGGGTTTGGCGGGCTACTACAGAAGATTTATTCAAGACTTTTCTAAGATCTATTTTCCACTAACTAAGTTGACCTGGAAAGATGTGAAGTTTGTATGGGTCAAGCTCAAGAGAAGGCGTTCGAAGAATTGAAGGCGAGATTGACTCAAGCTCTTGTTCTGTCATTACCCGATGGAAGTGAAGATCTGGTGGTTTATTCTGATGCTTCCTACTTGGGCTGGGGTGTGTGTTAATGCATAGAAGGAAGGCTATAGCCTATGCATCTCGATAGTTAAAGGTTCATAAGGTCAATTATCCTACCCATGACTTGGAGCTAGCAGCCGTGGTCTTTGTACTAAAAATTTGGAGGCACTATCTTTACGGGACGAAGTGCACCATATTCACTGACCACAAGAGCTTGAAGTACTTCTTTGAGCAGAAGGATTTGAATATGAGACAGAGGAGATAGTTGGAGCTTATAAAAGATTATGATTGCGGGATCCATTACCATCCGGGCAAAGCCAACGTGGTGGTGGACGCCCTTAGTAGAAGGAGAGGCCTGAGCCGATTCGGGTGAAAGCATATTAGTTGATCATGACCTCAGATGTGATGAACCAAGTCAAGGAGTTCCAAGATGAGGCATTGAAAGAAGATCACCTTAACTCTGAAAGAATGAGAGGTCTGGTCGTAGAATTTGGTGAGAACACACTTGGTGTTTAATCTCGATTCGGGAGGATGTGGATTCCTCGTTTGGGGACCTACGGGTGGTCGATACTCTATTTATCCGGTGCCACAAAATGTATCAAGACATGAAGAAAGACTATTGGTGGCCGGGTATGAAGCGCGATGTGGTGGGTATATGAGTAATTGTCTTACTTGCTTACAAGTGAAGGCCGAGCATCAGAAGCCATATGGGAAGATCCAACCTTTGGATATACCGGAATGGAAGTAGGAGCACATCACCATGGATTTCATTACGAAGCTGTCGCGTACCCCGAAAGGGTATGATGCTATATGGGTGATTGTTGACCGCTTGACGAAGAGTGCTCACTTCCTACCGATCCGCGAGACGTATTCATCCGAGAGGTTGGCTGATCTATTCATCAAGGAAATTGTAACTCATCATGGTGTACCGGTGTCTATTGTGTTGGATCGTGACACCCGGTTTACATCCAAATTTTGGAAGAAATTCCATGACATGATGGGGACGAGGACATCAGTACAACTTATCATCCCCAGATGGATGGTCAGTCAGAAAGGACCATTCAGACATTGGAAGACATGCTTCGGGCATGTGTTATCGATTTTGGAGGAAGTTGGGATGACCACTTACCGTTAGCTGAGTTCTCATATAACAACAGTTTTGGTATGCCTTCTTATGAGATGCTATACGGTAGGAGATGCAGAACACCCGTCTGTTGGGGTGATAATGGTCAGAAGGAATTAGGGAGCGTCGAGGTGATCAAGGCTACGACTGAGAAGCTTGAAAGGATCAAGGCCTTTATGAAGACAGCTAAAGATAGACAAAGTCGTATGCTGATAAACGACGTAGACCGATTGAGTTTAAGGTGGGTGACCGGGTTATGTTGAAGGTCTCACCTTGGAAGGGTATCATCTGATTCAGGAAGCGGGGCAAGTTGAGCCCAAGGTATATAGGGCCTTTCCGAATCGTTGCTAGAGTAGGAGAGGTGTCCTATAGACTGGAACTACCGGATGAGTTAAGTGGAATTCACCCAACATTTTATGTATCTCATCTGAGATAGTGTTTAGCAGATGAAGATATGATGTTCCACTGGAGGATATCAAAATAGATGAATTACTCAATTATGTGGAGCACTAGTGGCAATCATTGATCGAAAGAAAGAGGCTGAGGAATAAAGTGGTTCCTCTTGTGCGTGTACAGTGGAAGCACAGAAAAGGGATCCAAGTCTACGTGGAGATATGAAGAAGAAATGAGACAGCACTACCCACGTTTTTTCAAGGAATAATAGCTTTCCGGGACGAAACCTAATTAAGGGGGTGGACTTGTAACACCTGGTTATTTTTTAACTTAAAGAAAGAAAGAAAGAATAAGTGAAGAAAAAGAAAGAAAAGATATTTTACCAAAGTTGAGGGGTAAAAAGTGTCAAAAGGACAAGAGTTGGAAAAGTGGGTGTAAAGTGGGCATGGCTGCCCACTCTCTTCTTACACCCAAATCATCAGATTTTAGAAGAGAAAGTGCAGATTCGGATTTTGAAGAACAAAAGCTAAAAGTTGAATTCAGGTAAGAAATTCATGGGTTTTAAGTGTTCTTAACTGGCCTTGCACGGTTGTATCTTATGTGTGTTGTGTGTGTTCGGGTGTGTGTTTTTAGTGGGTTTCTAGGCGGTTGAACCAATTGCAACGGTTGGGAGAAGCCATACTCAAGAGCTCAAAGGTGATTTCTAGAAACTCCCTTTTACATGTTTTTACTGATTTTAGGGTTGGAGTGCATGATTGAACTTTTCACTAAACTTGGGTTCATACCCGTATGTTGAATGTGGGTATGTTGCGAGTATGTTGTGATATTGATCTATGTTCATGCTTTTATGATGTTATGGTTTTGTTTCTAAGGCTTAGAATGTATGATTTAAGCTTAGAGCTGATAGATTGTGTTTGGGGACGAATTATGATGATAAGTGTGCCTAGACTGTTGGACCAAAAGAACCAATGAGCCTGATCAGAGAAACCTCTAAGTCCCACAGACATCACAACAGCTGAAGAAGACCTGATCAGCTGTTCTACAAAGTCTGAAGAATACAACTGCTGAAGTACGTCTGAAGTACTGAAGACAAAGACTGAGACAACAGCTGAAGATCTAAAGTCTGAAGACTTCAACAAGTACTGAAGACAAAGACTGAAGATCAACAGCTGAAAGACAAAGTCTGATGTTCAAGTACTGAAGACATCAGCTGATGTTAACAGCTGATGACAACAGCTGAAGAGCTTCTTCAGTTGTTGTGATGGTTTTTCTTCTTCAGTAGTTTTCTTTTCCTTTCAGTAGTTTGTTTACTTTTCTTTTCAGTACTTGTAAACAACTGAAGAGGTTGTTCTTCAGTTGTTGTAGTTTCAGTAGTTTTATGTTTTTCAGTAGTTGTAAATAAGATGTTTAACACTTAGGAATTTGTAAGAAGATGTCAGTTGTTGACATCTTCAGTAGTTGTTAAACATCAGTAGTTATAAAACGGTTACATGTCACTTTCAGGTGACATCAGCCTACGTCATTCTTTCCTTTATAAGGAAAGATGACTCACCTGTAATCGTGCCTTTGAGGCCGACAATCTTAATGCAATATTCCTTTTGTCGGATATTTCTCTCTCTATAACAAAATTCTCTTTATCGTTTTATATCAATTGTTCTTGTTTGAATTTGTCTAATTCTGAGCTATTCCGCTGCTATATCTGTTCAATCGATTAAACCAAGGGCTGAGATCCTAACAAATGGTATCAGAGCAGGTTAATCATTGATCGATCTAACAATTGATCATTGAAACTGTTCAATCGCTCTAAGTTTAATCGAATTAGCAAAATTCGCAAGGATCTGTTATAGAGATTGAGAGTGTATCGCTTCTGGCCGTTTTATTTGAGGTTCTGTGTGGTTTTGAGCTAAATTTATTGTGATTTTACTTGAATCTGTCTGATTTTCCACAATGACTACTTCTTCGAATGATCCTTTCAATACTGGATCCTCTACCAAGCCTCCGATCTTGGTGAGGAATGAGTATAACATTTGGCAGAGAAGATTGCTCCATCACCTGTCTGTCAATAGCTCAGGTTGTTGGACATCTGTGGTACATGGACCACATAAGCCAATGGTGAATGATCCGGAAACAAACCAGTTGGTTCCAAAGAAGAAGGAGCAATACTCCGATGAGGACAAGAAGTTGTTTGAAATCGATGCAAAAGCCCATGGAATTTTGGCTATGGCTATTCCTAATGAGATTTACTCTGGGCTTCTGCATTGTGAGTCTGCTCATGACCTCTGGAATGCCATCAAAGAACAATTTGGTGGTACTGATGAGGTTTTAGCAAACAACAGGGAAATCCTCGCCAACAATATGAGACTTTCTCTCATAGAAAGGGTGAGACTCTGACTCAACAATTTGAGCGGTTTTCATGTTTAATCTCTGAATTGAAAATGGTTAAACATGAATATACCAGAGTCAGATGAACCATAGATTCTAAGATCACTGCCTGAGAGATGGAACACATATACCATTGTTCTACCTCTACGCTCAAATGCTGATGTTGATCGCCTATCTCTCACCCAACTTCATGGGAAACTGCTTACATTCGAGAGAGAGATAGAGCAGAAAAGGAAATTGGTTTCATCTGGCAAGCTCACTGAGGATTTTGTCCAAGGAAACACTGCCCTGATTGGACATCAAGAGTCAGAATATGCGTCATCTGAAAGCCAGTATGATGAGCATATTGATTTCTCTACAAACACTTCTGAGCCTGCCTTTGTGAGTGTTGATAGTTATTCTGCTGGTAGTAATAGTGACAATCTATGTTTCATCATGGATGATCTCAAGGGGATTGCTGATGATGACTTAGAAGAGATGATATTTTGAGCCAAATGGCCTTGATAAATATCAGATCTCAGAAGTTCTACAAAAGAACTGGAAGGAAATTCCCAGGACTCTCTGGCAAAACCAAAGTTGGTTTTGACAAGAGTAAGTTGAAGTGCCATAAATGCCACAGGCTTGGGCACTTTGCAAGAGAATGTAGATCATCTGGATCTAACTCTCCTGCACCTTTTGTGACTTTCCCTGGCAATAGTCAACAAAACAGAGGGCAACAACCTGTCAATTCTGGTTATCATCATCAACCACAATCTCCTGCATATTTTGTTCCACAGGGGCCAATGCCATATCCATACCCCTGCTATTACATGCCACAACCAGGCCAGGTTCAAGCACCCACTGCTCAGCAACCACATGCACTCCCTGAGCCTCAACCATCCCAATCTCATCAACCTAATCAACTTCAACAACACAGCTTCTTCACACCAGGAGTTGTTGACTGGAGCAGTTTACCAGATGATGTGTCTGGTAATGAACAACTGTTCTCAGGTGCTGGTCAACATGGTGGTGAGCATCCTTTTGGAAATCTAGCTCTCATGGCTTTGGAATCCTCTGATGGATCATCCTCAAGTACCTCTTCAACACAGGTATCACAGGTATCCTCTGAGGCTAAGGCCAAATTATGTTCTGAAACTTGCATAGCAGCATTTGCCTCTATTAGAGAAGCAAATGTGGCTTTAATCAATAAAAATGTAGAGCTAGAACAAACAATTTCCAAAAATAAAGCTGAGTTTGAGTCTGTGCTAAAAGAGAAAACTGATGAGATTTACAAATTAAAATGCCAAATTTCTGATGATAAGGCTAGGGAGGATGTACTCTTAGAGAAGTACAAAGACCTCAAAGATACTCTTGCTGTCACCCAGGTAGAGTGTGATCGATGGTACAATCTTGCAAGGGCTTTGAAATGCTTCTTAGTAAGCAAACAGCTTCCAATGTGAAGTTTGGAATTGGTTATAATCACACTGCTCCTCCTACAGTTTTTGCTTCAAGAGCAGGAGCAGAATCTGATGGAGAAAGTAATGACCAATCCACCTCATCATGTGATTCACTACTTGATAAAGCACCATCAGTAGTTGAAGTCAGTAGTAATCCCTCTGTGAACCTATCAGCTGATATTGATGGTTCAACTGCTGACACTCACATGATCAATGAGTTGATCAACCCAAGTGTTATCCCTAGAAGTACTGAGGGTACTGGAGAGCAGGGGATAACATCTGGAGTTCAAATCCTAATGACTGACAGCACTGAAGAGAAGAAAACTGTCAGTAGGAAGGATTTGAAGCCTACTAAGGAAGTTGACAAGAAGGCAAAAAGTGCTTCTAAACTGCTGAAGAGCAAGTCTTCAGTAGTTTCATCTTCTTTAGTTGATGATCAACAGAAGATGAAGAAGAAACCATGTGAAATATGTGGTCTATTCAATCATCTCACAGATGATTGTTGGTACAAAAAGGGATCCAAACTCAAACAAAAAGAGAAATTAAAGAAAATTGGCTAAAATGAAAACTGAGTTTGAGTCCAAGTTTGTACCAGCAGCATCAATCCTGTTACTCCTCTCCTATGACCAAAAGAAATCTAAAAAGGAAGGAGTGCAACAGGCAATAGCTGAGGTTGCTCAAAAGAAGATGGTGCAACACAAGAACTCATCATCAAACACCAATACCAATGTGTCTGAAGAGCTGAAAGCTCTCTCCCAGAATCAGACACAGCTGGTAATGATGGTTCAACATCTGTTGGGAAGAGTTAACCAACTTGATGGCCCTGTGTTGAAACCCCAGAAAAGGAGATCCAAGCCGAAGGATTCCTCTTCTACACCATCTCCTTCACCTCAAGCTATTGTGTCCAATAAACCTGTTAGTTTACCATCTGTTGATGAGACCAGGCCCAAAACCAAAAAGGTTTGGGTCTCCAAAACTAACTGATTGTTTATTTATGCAGGTTTCTTCCAACATGCCAAAGTAGCATCTGGTATGTAGACAGTGGGGGATCTATGCATATGACTGGGAACAACTCACTTCTTAATGACTACTCTCCAGGAAGGAAGGGATTTGTTTCTTTTGGCAATGATGCAAGAGGTTACATCATCGGGAAGGGCTTTGTTTCCAATGGGGAAATAAAGTTTGATGATGTCAACCATGTGGAAAATCTCAAGTATAATCTTTTGAGTGTCAGTCAATTGTGTGACAAAGGCCATGTTGCCCTTTTCACAAGCCAGAACTGCAGGATTCTGTCATCCAAAGTTCTGAGTTTGATTGACAAGGTATTGGATGCTCACACTCTCCTGAAGGCCAACAGGACAGGAGAGTGTATGCCTTAGATCTTTCCAAGAAAATTGATCTCAAAGGCCATCCTTGCCTATTTTCCAAGGCCTCTCCTCAAGAATCTAATCTATGGCATAGAAGGCTGGGACATGTTAATTTCAAGAACATGAATCAGCTGATACACCATAGTTTAGTAAGGGGAATGCCTATGAAGGAGTTCAAGTGTGAAAACAACTGCACTGCTTGTTTGAAAGGAAAACAGCACAAGGTTTCATTTCCACCTATTGAAGAACCAAAGTCCACTGCCTGCTTACAACTTCTTCACATGGATCTCTTTGGTCCTGTGAGAGTGATGAGCATGGCACAGAAAAATACTGTCTGGTAATTGTGGATGATTACTCCAGATTTGTATGGACTTTCTTTCTACATTCAAAGGATGAAGCTGCACAGAAGATCATAAACTTTGTGTTGTATGCTGAGAAGCAGTATTCCCTCTCAGTCAAGTGTATTAGAAGTGATAATGGAACAGAATTCAGGAACAATACACTTGATGAATTCTACCTTTCCAAGGGAATAAAGAGACAGTTTAGTATTCCAAGAACTCCTGAACAGAATGGAGTTGTGGAGAGAAGAACAGGACCCTCATTGAAGCTGCAAGGTCTATGTTGGCTGATTCTGGACTGCCATTGACCTTTTGGGCTGAAGCTGTCAACACAGCATGCTATGTGCAGAATAGAGTGCTAATAAATCAGAGGTTGATGAAGACTCCATATGAAGTTCTACATCATTTGGCCCCTCTCATTCATTTTTAGAGCATTTGGGTGTCCCTGTTTCATTCTCAACACAAAGGATCAGCTCCAGAAATTTGATCCTAAGGTGGATGCAGGGTACTTTGTTGGTTATTCATCAACTTGCAAGGCATACAGAGTCTTCAACTGCAGAACAAAGATGGTTGAAGAGACTCTACATGTCAAGTTCAATGAATCTCCAAAGGACAAGATTCCACAAAGCCCTGTGGAGCTCTTTGATTTGGACATACTGCAATATGTTCCTTATCAATCTCCTGCTGTTGCTCCTGTCAACAGTTCACCACCTGGTGTTACTACTGAAGATGATGATGATAGTAGTAATCACCTCTTCAGGTTTAGTGATCAACTGCCTGAGTCCTCTAAACCTGATGCTCCTGTAGCTCCAGCCGCACCATCCACAACAAATGCTGATGAGATTTCTGCATCCTCAACTTCATTTGAGTTGCCACCATCTTCATGGTTTCAAGAATCTGCATCAACATCTGCTGCTGCTGAAGACCCTACAAACACTTGCACAGATTTGATTGTTTACCAAGAGCTGAAAAATCACCCAATATCTCAAATCCTTGGTGATATCAATGCTGGTGTCTCAACCAGAAGCCAGTTGTCCAATTTCTGCTTCTATGCTCTCTTCATCAGTCAGCTAGAGCCGAAGAACTATCATGTTGCTTTGAGAGACAATGGATGGGTTGAAGCCATGCAGCTTGAGCTTCTTCAGTTCAAGAAACAGCAAGTGTGGGAGCTTGTTCCTCTACCCCCAGGTAAGTGTGCAATAGGCACTAAATGGGTGTTTAGGAATAAAACTGATGAAAATGGGCTAATTGTTAAGAACAAGGCCAGACTGGTTGTGCAGGGGTTTGCACAAGAAGAAGGTATTGATTATGATGAAACCTTTGCCCCTGTAGCCAGACTGGAGGCAATTAGATTGTTTTTAGCCTATGCTGCACTCCACAATCTTAAAGTTTTCCAAATGGATGTCAAAAGTGCTTTTCTATATGGTACAATAAAAGAAGAAGTTTATGTGTGTCAACCACCAGGCTTTGAGGATAATAAGCACCCAGAATGGGTATATAAGCTTGATAAAGCTCTTTATGGGTTGAAACAAGCACCTAGAGCTTGGTATGAGACCTTATCAAACTTTCTTCTACAGAAGAATATTTCACTAGAGGCTCCATAGATAAAACTTTATTTATTAAGAAGGTGGATCAGCATAAGCTACTTGTTCAAATTTATGTTGATGATATTATATTTGCATCCTCTGATCCCCAATTGTGTGAGGATTTCCAAACCTTAATGCAACAGAAGTTTGAAATGAGTGCAATGGGAGAATTACAGTTCTTTCTAGGTTTGCAAATCAAACAAAAAGCTGATGGAATTTTCATTCATCAGTCTAAATACACAAAAGATCTTTTGAATAAGTTTGATTTACAAAACTGTAAATCCTGTTCTACTCCCATGTGCAACACCACACAATTGGATGTTGATCAGAAAGGTAAAGGTGTTGATGAAACCCTTTACAGATGTATGATTGGTTCCTTGATGTATTTAACAGCTTCTAGACCAGATATTATGTTTGCTACATGTGTTTGTGCTAGATTTCAGGCTGCACCTAAGGAGTCTCATCTGATTGCAGTCAAGAGGATCTTTAGATATCTGCAAGGCACACAATCTCTAGGCTTATGGTATTCCACTGGACATTCTTGCAAATTAGTTGCTTTCTCTGATAGTGACTATGCAGGATGTAAGTTGACCAGGAAATCAACTTCTGGTGGATGCCAATTCCTAGGCAACTGTTTGATTTCTTGGCAGAGTAAGAAACAACATCTGTTGCTACATCCACTGCTGAAGCCGAGTACATTGCTGCTGCAAGTTGTACATCCCAAATACTCTGGCTTCAGAATCAACTTTTGGATTATGGCATTACAGAGACTAAGACTCCATTATTAATGGATAGTGCTTCAGCTCTTTGCATTGTCAAAAATCCTGTCCAGCACTCTAGGACCAAACATATAGAAATTAGACATCATTTTATAAGAGATTGTTTTGAAAAGGGTCTAATTAATCCTATGTTTGTGCCTAGTGCTGATGAGCTTGCAGACATTTTTACTAAGCCTTTGGATAGTTCAACTTTCCACAACCTGGTGTTAAGGCTTGGTATGCTGCAGCTAGAATAAGTGACAACTACTGATGATCTCAGTAATTACTGATGATCATTGGTAACCATGTCACATATAAGTACTGATGAGTTATTTTACCCTCAGTAGTTTTTATAACTACTGAAGGCTAAATGCTTTAAGTACTGTACTTTATCTGTTCTAAACTACTGATGTAGTTACAACTACTGAAATCAGTAGAAACAGATAAGTACTGATGTCCTATGAAACAACTGAAAACAGCAAAAAGGCTGATGAGTAAGTGTTGAGGACAGTATGAAACAGCTGAAAGGCTATGAATTGACGACAACTACTGATGAGTACTCTCTCTTCAGTAGTTCACAAACTGCTGTTTCTTTATAAACAACTGAAGCAATACCATGTCTTCAGTAGTTTCACAACTACTGATGACTAACACCAAGTCTTCAGTTGTTTACAACAACTGATGGCAAAACCACGGTCTTCAGTAGTTTCACAACTACTGATGACTAATACCAAGTCCTCAGTTGTTTCAACATCTGAAGTCCAACTTGTCTTCAGTAGTTTTTAAACTACTGATGCCTAAATCAGAGACTTCAGTTGTTTCAACGTCTGATAGTAAACACCATGTCTTCAGTTGTTTTATAACTGCTGACCACACCAATACCATCAGTCGTTTCAAACTCTGAAAGTTAATACCACGTCATCAGTAGCTTCAAATACTGATGACTAACACCAAAACCTTCAGTCGTTTCATAACCCGTACCCTATATATACCTGATCCCTCTTTCAGAGTTTTTCATTCTTTCACGACCTAACTTTTCAAAAGCTCTGAAAACCTTTCACCTTCATTAATGGCGACCATGCAACTCAAACCTCGACACAACTGTGTCGCGTACCTCACAAAATCGCCCTTCTGGACCAAATTTGATAATGCTATAGATCTTATGGTCCAATCCCCACTAAAAACGGCTTTCCTTTTAAATCCAATCATTTATGCCGATTCGCTACGTCAGTTCTGGATGAATGCGACCGTTAATGGAGAATCTATCCATTCATCTATCAACTCGCATAAGGTGGTCATCTCTACTGCTACCATCCGCCAGATATTACTGTTAGATGATGCTGCCTACCCTGTTGATATCCTAAGCGCCAACTTGATCTTTCATTTGGACACATGGATATCAGGGTGATCTTAGTGCTTCAACAATCCTGAAGAAACATTTTCCAGATGCTGAACGATTATTTTCATATGGTAAATGTTTGCCTGGCTCCGAAGACTTCCTCTTGGGATCAACTGTCTTCCAGATGGCAACAGGTATTGTTCTCTATCCTTGAACAAGAACCACTAAACTTTTCTGAAATAATTTTTCTTGAAATCAAGGATATGGCCACAAAACCACTTTCTAACCGTTGGATACTATATCCTCGGTTTATAATGGCCATAATAGAGAATCATTTCTGCTGAGGGACTAGTTGGTCTGGGAGTCCCTGCTTTGGCTGTATTGCCGGAGGTATACTCCCGACACAACACTGACCAAACTCAAACAGGCTGCCAAGCTGCGCAAACCCACGCAGCTGGAACCCAGCCTCCACCTCCACATCCAAAGTCCCCTCCAAACCCACAAAGAAGAAGCCTAAGAAAGCTACTCAGGGAATTGAGTCCCCTGTGGATGCTCCTGCTGCACCAACGCAGGTTATCTCTGCTGGAAATAACCCCCCAGTAGAGACTATGACTCCACCAACTGAAGCCGCTCAGGTTTCCTCTCAAAAGAACCTGAAGCAACCACTCAAAGGGAAGCCACAATGCTGGGATCCTCCTCACTTGAGGGGATTACCATTGAAGAGCACCACTTGTCCCGTGCACACACTGCTTCCACACCCTCTCCTGATGCAACCGCCCCTCAAAGCCCTACTATCATTGTTGCAAAAGTGCTGACGCAGTTGCATTCCTCACCCCCCACCCAGACACCAATTACTACTGGGATAACCTCAACACCTGAGGGGGAGGATCACAATGCTTCTGTCAACCCACAGCACAGGGGTTATCATGTTCCATCTTCTAGTGTAGATAAGGAGGTGCGAACTTCTGGTGAGGCTGCCACTGTCTCTGACTCAGCAAATGACCAGTGCAGTTGGTAACATCTCTAAGACCTCACCAGTGGCAACAGCTGATGAAGGACATAGTCCTGAGGCTGGAAGTCCCCAGAACCGAGAACAAGGGGCACATGCTATCATTGATCTACACTCAAGGCATGTTCATCTGACTCTGTCAGGAGGTCAGGTGATTCAGTATCAACTGATGATGACCTGAGCTTCTTCTATGATGTAGTTGCTCAAAACACCATTCTAGAGGATGAGGTTAGCAGACTCAAAGAGCTGCTGGCCAAGATGTCTCAGGATGCAAGTCCATCTGCCACCACAATACACCCACAGATGGCACCTTCTTCTGAAGGTCCCCTACACACTGAGCCAGTATATACTTCCAAGCCACCAGCCTCTGCTTTCGGCACTGATTCTCAGGAACAGAACCATCCTGATCAATCAGTTGCTACCCTTCAAAAATCCCTACCTCTCATCACTCCCATGATCACAGATATAGTGATCAAAGCCATTGATGAGAGGCTTCCTACAATAATACAACCCTTGGTGGAGGAGTTGGTGACTAAATCCTTTCTACTGCTCAAACCCTTGCACCCAATGCAACCAAAAAGGGGAGAGTCAGTTAGTTAAAGGAAAAGGAAGAGGATAGATGGGGAGAAGGCGAAAGAATCTGAGTTTGTAAATGAGAAGGAGAAGGAGAGGTGAAGGGAGCTGAAGTGAATGAAAGTCAAAAAGACTTTCATGTCACATATCAAAAGAGAAAGGAGAGTCTGAGAAGGAGAAGAGCTGAAGGATATGGTGAAAGAAGCTGACGCCAACCATAACCGTTCAATGGATAAAATCATTGAGCAGTTGTATAGGCAGGGTTTTGACATCAAACAACTAGACTCCGAGATCAGAAGGTTGGAAACAGAGGAGATCAATCAAGATGGGCTAGCTATGATGCCTTAGAAAGAGAAAGGCTGGAGATAATGATCAGATTTATAGCTAAATACTTGGGAAGATCTCTAATGAAATAAGGGCCTGGACCAGGGACAACATCTTGGCAATAACCACCAAGATTTGTTCGTCTGAAGATACTCCAAAGGTTTAGTGATTGAGGTATTGAATGAAGCTGGGGTTGGGATCGAAAAGAACTGACAAAATTTACCAAAGCCTCCCTTACAGCCAAAATGCTAAAACAGTCTGAAAAGCCTCAATCCTCAAAATCACTACTCCACAACCCACTAAAACAACCCCTTTACCCTCTAAACCAACCATCCAACCCACAAAACCAAATCCTTTACCCCCAAACCCACTGCCAGTGATGTACCTAGCCAAAAGAAAAGAAAGGTACTGAGGCCTGATGAAGATGAAGAGGAGGATGAAGACAGACTGCCACTCTCTGCAGTCATTACTTTGCCTAAGGCTAAACCAATGTCCATCACTCCTGCTTCTCAAATGCATGATGTATGATAAAGATTGAAGAGGAACAGATGCAAAGACATGATGAGAAATGCTGAAAAGCATTGACAAAGCATATGCTACATCCTCTTCATGATCAGCATGAAGAAAGAAGTATTAAGATTGTACACCCTTGCTAATACCTTTCAATACCAAGGGAAAGAGTAAGGATATGGCCTGATCCTAGGGTGGCACACCGGATTGTCAAGAAAGAAATTCCTTCAAAATACAAGGGCCAAGTGAAGAGAGTTGTCGACGAAGACATCACTGTGGTGCTTGTAGTGTCCCCTTGGGAAATTGTTGAAGAGTTCAAGAAAGCCTATGAAGCCAAACAACCACCTCAAAAGATGTTAGAGAACAAAATTATAAAGAAGGGATTGGTTTACAAAAGACTTGAAAACTTCAAACAAGAAGAGCTCAACCTGCTCTTAGAAGGGACTCATCCAGATGAGTTTGCTTATAGACAAATAACCACGGTTGAGCTCAAGAATGGAAAACAGGCCAAGTACATATCTGAAGTGTATGGCCGAGAAGGATTATTTGATGGTGTGCCCGAGGTGCTGACAATGGATGAGCAAATCATGTTTTTCTAGGGCTTACACCAGGGAATCATATAGGCTGATACACGGGAAGTAGATCTCATGGTTGGGGTAACAGCTCGGTGTCCAAGTCCCCAATACAGAGCTCCCAACCATATCATGCCAAACAGATCATCAGAGACTTCTTCCCAGGCCGGTGCTGAAAAAGGGTCACTTCTCATCTGATCAAGAGGATAAAAGAGACAATCTATCTGCCAAAATAAGTGGGACTCGTCAATAACTTAGAGGTTTTGGCTGCATTGGTTCAGGGGGAGTTTGTTGGACCAAAAGAACCAATGAGCCTGATCAGAGAAACCTCTAAGTCCCACAGGACATCACAACAGCTGAAGACCTGATCAGCTGTTCTACAAAGTCTGAAGAATACAACTGCTGAAGTACGTCTGAAGTACTGAAGACAAAGACTGAGACAACAGCTGAAGATCTAAAGTCTGAAGACTTCAACAAGTACTGAAGACAAAGACTGAAGATCAACAGCTGAAAGACAAAGTCTGATGTTCAAGTACTGAAGACATCAGCTGATGTTAACAGCTGATGACAACAGCTGAAGAGGGCTTCTTCAGTTGTTGTGATGGTTTTTCTTCTTCAGTAGTTTTCTTTTCCTTTCAGTAGTTTGTTTACTTTTTTTTCAGTACTTGTAAACAACTGAAGAGGTTGTTCTTCATTGTTGTAGTTTCAGTAGTTTTATGTTTTTCAGTAGTTGTAAATAAGATGTTTAACACTTAGGAACATTTGTAAGAAGATGTCAGTTGTTGACATCTTCAGTAGTTGTTAAACATCAGTAGTTATAAAACGGTTACATGTCACTTTCAGTGACATCAGCCTACGTCATTCTTTCCTTTATAAGGAAAGATGACTCACCTGTAATCGTGCCTTTGAGGCCGACAATCTTAATGCAATATTCCTTTTGTCGGATATTTCTCTCTCTATAACAAAATTCTCTTATCGTTTTATATCATTGTTCTTGTTTGAATTTGTCTAATTCTGAGCTATTCCGCTGCTATATCTGTTCAATCGATTAAACCAGGGCTGAGATCCTAACATAGACGCTCATCGCGCCCAAACAGTAGTTTTTAATACGCCTGAATTTAGAAAACTCCTAAGTGTAAAAAGAAATGCGAACAAGACAAAACAGAAATGCAGATGAACAAAAAGAATGTGGATAAATAAAGAATGCGGATGACAAAAAGAAATGCGGATGGACAAAAAGAATGCGGAGAACAAAAGTGAACTGCGGATGACTAAACTAATGCTGTGAACAAAAAAAATCGGAGAACAAAAAAGAAATGCGAAGAACAATAAGGGAAGCGACGAACAAAAGAAATGCGGTACACAAAAAGAATGCAGATTAACAAAAAGAAATGCGGAAGAACAAAAAGTGAAATATGCGGATAACACTAGAATATTTTCTGACTTTTTGGGGAAACGTGAAAATGTAGGCTTGACTTGGGATTTTCCCGGGGGCTATGAAGTTGAGTTTTTGAGGTCATTGATGGTATTATGGGCATGTTTGATTATGATGACTTTGTATGATGTATGTATGAATTATGTATGATGACCTGTATATTGATTTTGACTTGTATGTTATGTTCCTTATTTTGCATGATTATTTTCCTTGCTTTGCATTAAATGTTAATGAATAAAATGAAAGTATTATGAACGTAAAGTGGAGATATGAAAGATGAACGAAATGAAAAATGCTTATTATGAAAGAACGAACGTAAGAAGTCTTGCAAGCAAATGTATGGAGGTTCACACTCAATGAGGAGTGTTAGCTCAGTGTGCTGGTTAGCTACCCTGAAGATGCACACTGGGGCTGATCTGTGTGATCAAGCATATGTATGGAGCTTCACACCCATGAGGGGTTGTCAGCTCAACTATGTGCAGGTTAAATACCCCATGAGGATGCACATAGGGGTTCAGTCTTTGTGATTAGCCAGATGTATGGGGCCCTTGTCGCTTAACCCTAGATGAATTGCTTGGTGCTCTAGAGGGGGGGGGGGTAAGCACATGACAGGACCTAGATGAAAATGAAAGATAATAAGTACGAAATGAACGATGATGAAGAAAAATAACTATTATCTATGTGTACGTATAATGAGTGATTGCGTTTTAAGACTGTTGTGATTTTAAGGAAAGAAATGGATGGTTTTCAAATGAAAGTTAAAGTATGTTTTATTATTAAACTAGAGCTCACTCAGCAACGCTAACTTTTATGTGTTTCCAGTTGGCAGGTAATGATGCTAAGGATGGCACGGGGCGGCTACTCAGCTCTTTTGGATGACATTCTTTTGATTAATGTTTTTGCATTGTAATATGAAAAAAGATGTTTTGAAATAAACACTTGTATTAACTTGCAAAAGCATTTGTAATGATATGAAAAGTTACTTTTATGTTTCCGCTGCAATGCTTTATGAATGTTAAATATAAAGTTATATGTTTTATGTGCAATGACTTACCAGCTGTTAGCGTCCTGAAAACGGGGCCTTACACATACTTCGAAGACGGCTGGATACATGATCTAGAAAACAACAAAATCAATGTAGAGTCAAAATGTATATTGTCTTTTGACTAGTGACTATGACATACCATAGATCACATCTTAATATATTACAAAAAGATAAAAGTACATAAGTAGAAAGAAACGGACTCAAGACCTCAATGTATAGTTTACCTAAAGCATGGACCTTTTTACCAACTTGTGAAAGTTGGTGAGTCAAACAGAGTTGCAGCGGAAAGATGATCCAGCTTTATGATAAAAGGTACATAAGATAAAGCATGTACTCAAAGTCTTCGGAATAAATTTGTCTTCATAATTTGGCTTCGAAAGACTTTGTCTCTAAAGCTTCGAAAGACTTCATGTTTGGCTTCGGAAGATATTGGTCTTGGCTTCGGAAGATTTCACACTTAGAATGTTTTCTAATGCAGAATGTGAAACTTTTGAAACATTCTACTTTAATATTTCATGCATGCATGCAGGACAGACTGTATGGATGTTTTGGATTGTATCAGCCTTATATGAAACCTTACACGTGTGTTACACGAGTTAAATAGAATAAAATATTAATATAATAAAATTTATTATTTATAAAATGATGTTTTTAGATATGATATGATTGAAATTACATATGTGAAATGACTATAAGTAATAAAACAACAATATCAACTTTTTAAAATTTTGTTTTTAATATTTTTCAAAAATAAATAAACATTTTGTTCTAAAACAAAACGTATAAAATTTTTATTTTAAAATTTTTCTTATTATAACTCTCAAATTTAATTATTTTTTTGTATTAAATATTGACTTTATAAGAATAACTAATTTAAAATATTTCATATTTTTGAAAAAGCTTTATGCTTTAGAAAATTTATTATGTATAAAAAGTTTATATTATTTAGAAATAAGATTAATAAATTGATCTACTTTTTAATTTATTGAATCTAAAAAGATTTAAATAATATTATTAGTAATTAAGGTAACTATTTAATAGAAGAGAGACGGAAAAATCTTGATGAGTATGATTGTGATGTTATGATGTGTTATTCAGATACTTTTTTATTAGATTATGAAGATAAAGATTATTATGATAGATTTCGACATGTAAGTTTTCGATATAAATAGATATATATTATTATGTTTATCAACACCTAAAATAGATTAGATTTCTTCTACAAGTTTTATTCTCCTATATATATATCTATGTGTATTGTATTGTATAACATAACTAATAAATGAATAAACATCTCTTCTCTCTTTATATCTCTTTCTTATATTTATTGTTGTTATGCTAGTTATACAACACGTCATCTGTATGAAGTGGTCTCTCTGATACATATAAGAGATCGAGATTGGTGTTGCATTGTTGAAAATTATGAGTCTATCATTACATCTTAGCATTACGGGTGGTTGTCATCTTTGTAGGTAAGTTCGTATTCATTCTAATTATGTTATAGAAATAAGGAACCAAATAAGAGGAGATAGATGGTGACTCAACATGAGTGCATCTTCATTATAACATGCGAGTCTTCCACCGCCAAGTACTTTTTTAACCCTCAATTAAATTTTAAAGTTTCAGTCACTTATAATTTTATTTAACTGAAAATTAATCTAATTATATGTGTTCAAATATTTATGTGCTTGATGATGTTTTATATAGCATTTATAGTTACAATAAATACTGCATTGGTTGCTAGTATTAATAATTTACAAAATGTCATTGATTATTGACAAATAAAAAAGAAAAGCAATATTTATATAACTGTGTTTTATATTGATGAATTTGATAAGATTACAAGGTTTATTTTATATATTTACTATAACTCAATTAGCAATGTCGGTGGCAACCACTGACAAAGCTATCCCACTTTGTATTTTAATAATAGTTTTTAGTTATGCCATAAACGGCTCGGAAGCGACTCGAGATAATTAGGCGAGATATGGTAGATTTGCACATCTCTGAGCACATGATCGAGGATAGGAGTGCGTGGAGGCATAGAATTAAAACTAAGGACTTTTAGCGGGGTTTGTGGGTAGGAAGGGTAGTCGTAGACTTAGTTGCGGGACCCCTGTTTTCTTCAATCTGCCCTTTCTCGCGTTTCTTGCCGCTTATTTGTTGTCACACTTTCTGAGCTTTTATGTGATCTATACCTGTGTGTTGTATGCCGTATATTATAATTGCTACGGTTATTGTTTTCCTTATTGAGTCGGGGGTCTCTTCGGAAGCGGTCTCTCTATCTTCCAAGATAGAGGAAAGACTCGCCACCAACTACCCCTCCCAGACCCTGCTCTTGAGTGGGATTTACTGGGTATGTTTGTTTGTTTATAAACGGCTCGAGTTCTACACCTGTGGTTAAATGTTTTCTTTTAAAACTTCATTCTATTCATGCCATAAATATGCATAATTTATGCCATAAATTATTTTTTGTAGTTTGTCGAAGTAAATTTTGTTCGAAAACGGGTCGATATAAATACAGTTTGGAAATGAGCTAAGGAGATTGTAATTTAGACTAATCGCGCCGCATACGCCGCCACCACACGTGACTTTTTATGTACGTTTTCTTGACAAATTTGTTTGGAAAGTGCCATGTCAAATATAATGTGATTTCATTCAATGGTATAGATCTGAGTTATTATATGTTTTCACGTAAATTTAGTTCAATAACAGTCTGATCAACTGTAGTCTATACTTTATCATGACGTGTACAATACCGCCGCAACGCGCGGCGGTCAAGTACCTAGTTGTCGTCTTATCAAGAAAGTTAATTTGACACTTAATTTAGAGCTACGTTTATTCAAAAAAGAACAAGTCAATATAATAAAACTATTGATCAAGTGACTTCAAGAAAAAAATTATTATACCTTGAAGATCTATAACCTCTTATACCTTGAAGATCTATAACCTCTGGTACCTTGAAGATCTATAACTTTGGGCTGATTAAATAAAAAAAATACATTTGTCTAAAAAGCCTAAGAAAAGTTCTTAGCCTTTTATTTTTTGAGTCGATAATTGAGATCAATTTTTAAACATAAAAGTGGTTCTAAGGGTAGTATTGAAAAAACAATTTTTGTTGGTTTTTTTTCCTTCAAATTCCTTCGCATTATTTAAAAGTTCGTAACTCTTTTATACGATATTATTTTTTAAAATTAACCGCACCATAAAATTAAAGCGTTTTATCCTCTTTAACTTGAGTATAGCATTGCAATATTCTTTTTAAAAGAATATTGTTACGAAAATGTTTGTTTTATGATAAAAATAGACATTATGTACTGTTTTGTTGTAAGACAACACTTTTGTGTTGCTTAACGTTAAGACGACACGTTATGTGTTGTTTTAGGGTAAAAACATGTTATGTTCTGCTTTAGATAAAACATAATGTTTTATGTTGTCTAATGTTAAAATGTCATTTAAAATTATTCTAAAATTGTGTTGTTTTACGATAAGAGGGTGCATTCAATGTTATTCCATGATAAGATAAACATCTTATATGTTGTTTTAGATTATATATTGTTTTACGATAAGATATCATGTTTTGTTTTGTGTAAAAAACTATATGAAACAATATAAATTTGTGTATTATTTGCAGTAAAATAACAAGGTAAAACATAACATACTGTGTTGTTTTATAATAAAACAACATGCTCTATATGGTTCCAATGTAAAACAACACATTTCTTTGATGTTTTTCATATGTTGGTAGTATGTAAAGAAACATGTACTCTGTTGTTTTCAAGTTCTATGTTGTTTTCATGTAAAACATGTTTTAAGTTGTTTTTCATATAAAACAAGATGTTATAAGTTGTTCTCATGCGAAAAAGCATGTTTTGTGCTACTTTCACATAAAACATCGCATTATCTGATGTTTTCACATTAAACAATATGTGTTGTGCTTATTTAACATAAAACAAGATGTTTTTAGCTGATTTGGGGTAAACAAGCACATTTTGAGTAAATCAACACAAAAGATATTGTGTTTATGTGATATTTTGACATATACGCATATTTAAAAATGATTATATTACCATTAGTTTTGAAATTCGTGATCCTGTTTGAAGATATAGAAAATGAAAATTTATGTAGATCAAAGTGATTCTCAAGAAAAAAAAAATGCTCTATTACATAGACAATGATGTTTCAGACTCTAAATATGAATAAAATTAAACAAAATCTATACGAAAAATATGATATAACTAGGTTTCGAATAAATTAAAAAAAAGAATGCAATATTAAACTACCTTTGTTTTAAATTGATTTTATATTAAAATTAAATTGACTTTTGATAATAATACACATCCGGAAGAAAAAAATAAATTTATATTAAAATTGGATTGAGTTTTGATTGAATGAAATAAAAAAAGCTAGAAAAGAGATGAATAAAACCAATTGAGATTAGAAACACGTTGAAAAAAATAAAAAAAAACTAATTTTTCTTGTTGTTGATATGTTGCTAATTGTTAAAGACAATATTACCCTTCATATTTAATTTTAAATATTATCATGTGTCACTTCCATATTGCATATTAGGTTTTTTAGACAAATGGTTTTTTTTGTTTGAACCAGCCCCATTTAACTTTTTCCCTTTTTCGTTTATGAGTTTGTATACTAATTTTGTTAAAAATAATAAAACAATTAAGTATTCAAATTAATTAAGAAACATTTAAATATGAAGAACTAAGGCGAGGCTGACAATGAGGCGTAAATCTTAATGTTGCAAGTTAGAGATGAACAATTCATATAATGATTATGTTAAATCCGATTATTAAATTTGAATAATTTAATGTTGGTGAAATGAAGATAAACAACTTGTTTTATTATAAACAGTGGTGGAACTTGAATACTTCTGTAAAATAGTGGAGGCGAATTAATTTTTTTAAGGTGGATGAACTCGATAATTATGTAACAATTAACTATATTGGGATAAAAATAACACTATCAAACTAAAATTGAACACTACTGACGAGGAAAAAAAAGGGAGGGAGGCAGTGGGCCCCCCGACCCCAATAATCCTCCGCCCGTGATTATAAATATTTGTTTATAAGGGCAAGGTTATTGTAAAAATAGAGAAAAAAACAAAAAAAATATGAGAATACTTATTATCCATTAGATATTAGATTCAAGGACTAAGAAAATCCGGAGGGATAATGATAAATAATTGAAACATTAAATGGTAGGCCAAGAGTAGATTAGTCTTAATCACATTTTCCAGTTCCACATGTTTTAATACTCGTAACTTTTACATACAATATTATTTTTTTAATATTACACTTTAAAAACAAACCTTTTTTAATCTTTAAAACATCTATAATTTTGATACATAAAAAACAAAGTTTTTTTTCACGTTATTTCAACTTATTATGTAATATTAATCATCTAATTATGTAATATCTATACGGCATTGATTCCAGGAAGGCTCACAATTGGTCATTCACAACATATTAAAGATTTAAAGCATTTATTCAAGTAAACATTGTAGCGAAATTACTTTAATTCAATCTCATCATGACATAAAGAACACATTATCAATGTCTAAAATACATCAAACAAGTCTTAAAAGAGTGTTTAAAAATCTTCTAAGGTTTGTGATGCCGGTCTTTATTTTCCAAGAAGTTTTAGATCCATGCCCCCATTCTTCTAAGCCAAGAGCTCATCTGTCAAACTAATATGTATACAAAATTTAACTTTGTTAAGTGAGTTCTAGGTTTACTTTATAAGATAATCTTTTAGTGAGATATGTTAACTTTATCATTCCAAAGTAGTCTTTAAGAACAAACATATACTATACATAGACTATCACTTTATTAATACTTTGTCATTAAGACTTTTCGTTTGTTTATTATCTACTACTCTTCTTTATTCGTCAATTCCTTGTTACTATGTCTTGGGATCTACCCAAGGGTTAGACCCCCGCTTATGATGAACACAAGACTTTACTTTACCTATGATTGTCATAAACACAAGACTTTACTTTATCCATGAGAGCACAACAAATGCACTCTCTTTTATCCTTTGCTTGCAAGACTTTACTTTAGCAATGGTATATTGTTATGAGCTCAATAATATTTTTTTAGGTTTCACTTTCATCTTTAGTTATACATATACTTATACATGCTAAGAATCAACTCATAGTCCATATATTCATGTTCTTCAACAAAGAATACAATCAATATAACCAACCATCCGCGAGATAGTGGGGATTCGAGGGTGGCAACCTTTGATGGGAGGGTTCTAGGGGCAACAGCCCCTAGTGGGGTCCAGTCAGCACAAAGAAAATTTTATTTGAAGACTTTTGTAAGGATTCCAATAAGTCTGATGCAGTCAAAACATTCAAAGCATCCAAAGTCTCTCACATGCATGCACTAAAGTACTGAAGTAGAAATGCTTCAGAAGTTTTACATCTTACATGAGAAATATTCTAAGTGTAAAATCTTCCGAAGCCAAGACCAATATCTTCCGAAGCCAAATATGAAGTCTGCCAAAGCTTCAAAGACAAAGTCTTCCGAAGCCAGTTTATGAAGATAGATTTCTTCCGAAGACTTTTATGTACATGCTATTATCTGATGTACTTTTCCATAAAGCTGGATCACCTTTCCGCTGCAACTCTATTTGACTCACCAACTTTCACAAGTGGTGAAAAGGTTCATGCTTTTGGCAAACTGTACATCGAGGTCTTGAGTCTGAGATTTCTACTTTATGTACTTTATCCTTTTGTAATATATTAGGATGTGAGTTATGGTATGTCATAGTCACAAGTGAAAAGGCAATCTGGCTTTTGACTCTACATTTGATTTTGTTGTCTAGTCTTATGTATCCAACTGGCTTTCAAAGTATGGCCGGCTATAGGATGTAGTATATGTATCTTAAGTACTTGTAATCTTTCCATTATGCTTTGTAACATTTTGTAACAGAACTTGAGAAGCAATATACAACATTCTTGAAAATCAAAAACTTGTGTTGTTTTGCTATCTTGTTTTGTCTCTCACTTACTTGTGTTCTTAGCATCTCTTACTCTAGTAAATCAGTTCCTATTTAATATGTTAAGTGTTCTAAAGGACTCTATTCAATTGTGTTGTTGTGTTGTAAAAGTGCATCACCCTTCTAATGGTCCTGCATGTGGTATCAGAGCCTGAAAAGCTCTTGATATAAGATTTCACCATCTTAAGATCCTTCACACACACAAAACACTTAACAACTCAAATGGAAGCTATAACTAAGGCTGATATGGAAACTGGAACTATGACAAAGTCTCTACTGATCACTCCTGAAGACTTTGATACTTGGTGTCAAAGAATGGAAGGCTTTATCAAGTCTCAAGACTCCAGGATGTAGGACTCTATTGTTGATGGACCTTACATACAAGCATCTCATCTGGTGGTGGTATGATTCCAAAAGATGTGGCTAATTTCTCTCATGAAGACATGAAGAGAATAGAGATTGATCAAAAAGCCATGACAACCCTTCAAACTGCTCTTCCAAACTACATCTACAGAGGCTTCAAGAAATGCAAGACTACCAAGCAACTATGGGAAGTACTGAAGCTTATGTATGAAGGATCCACTGAAGCCAAGGAGAACAAGAAGGATTTCCTCAAGCACTAGTTTGGAAATTTCACCTTTAAAACAGGTGAAACCATGACTCAACAATACTTTAGGTATGTTAGATTGTGTATACTCTAATGGATGTTGGAGTAACTCTTAACAAGACATTGTGAGGAAGTTTATGTCCTCTCTTCCTAGACAATAGACACATTACTATATTGTTATCAAGAGGACTGCGAACCTAAAGACTCTTACTCTAACTGATTTGTATGGTATTCTTAGTGGATACCAGATGGAGATGAACATGCGAAACTCATCTGGTAACTCTAGCAATCAAATGGGTTCAGATCTTTATGTGACTGAAAGGGATAGCATAGAACCTCAACATCATCTCATATGCTACCCTGACAACTCACAAATTGGTCCATTCATCACCTTCTTAGAAACACTAAGAGAAAGCTACACTCAAGAAATCCCTTCCAAGAGACAAGTTCTTCTCATGCCTTTGTTTTCGCTGATGAATCCACAAGCAACTTTCTCTTCACCCTTGAAGACTTGGACTGTATCTATCTAGATGATTTGGAGTATATGGAGATAGTTTAGCAGATTCCTTTTCTCACTCACAGAGCCAAGAAGTTCTACAAGAGGACATGGAGGAAGTTTCCTAGCAATGCACCCAGTGGAAAGTTTGGTCTGGATAAGAGCAAAGTAAAGTGTTACAACTGTAACCAGATGGGACACTTTGCTAGAGAGTGCAAGGCACCAAGAACTAATGGTGGCTAGACTCAAGCCAAACCAAACTACACTGAGAGAGCTTTCTAGAATAAGAAGCCAAAGCAGCAAGCTGCAGTTGCTGTTGAAGAAGGAGGCTTTGACTGGAGCTTTCAAGCGGAAGATACATCTCCAAATCAAGCACTCATGGCTGATGAAGATGAAGATGAAGCCAAGGTATTGGAACATCTTTGCACTCTTGAATATATTGCTAAAGTTAATAGATACAAGTCCTACAACTTAGAGATGAGATCTGATCTTGAGTCCTTGAATATCCTAAAATCTGATTTCAAAAAGGCTAAAAATGATTATAAGTTAAAGATAGAGGACTTAGAGAAAACCACTTTAGTTCTTAAACATGAGCACACTAATTATAGACTTAGATCAAAGATCTCATAACCAAGTTGACTGAATGCCAGGCTGAGCTTGTGATTAGCAAAGCCAGGGAAGAAAAATGTGTTCTTGAAGAAGAGACCTTCAAGAACATGATATCCTCATCCTTGCATGCAAAAGTTTGTTATCAGAATAAGCAGGGACTGGGATCTTGTGAGATAGCTCCTCCACACACAGTCTTGTCTATAAGATCTCCTAGGTGTGGAACTTATAAAGATGAGCTTCCCCTTATAGACCCCTTGACTGAAGAGGATGAAGAGGAGATGATGAAGAATGTCTCTGAGAAGAATGAAAAAGAGCATTCTAAGAAGGGTCATCATCCCTCTGAGGAGAGTAAAGCTATTGGGATGAATAAGTACAAGAAAAGAACTTGATCAGAAAGAGCAAGAGAAAGGCAAAGAAGGCTTAAGAGATCAAGGCCACCTTCAACTTTGCACAGAAACAAGTCTTTATTTCTATAGGATTTGAAGTGGTTAAAGCTGAGAACCAACTTGAACTCTAACAACAAGAGTTCTAGTTCATGTCCAAATCATCCTATCATCAAGAAGAAGACTGATAAGTTGTGCACCACTACTGTACAACATGAACCATCAAGTTCCAAAGGTAGTTCTAACCCCACAAGAACTGCCACATCATCTGAGAAGATGAAGATGAGAGTGAAAGTGATCATGTTCAGCCTTGTTCTCAAAAGAAGACTCCTATAAGGAAGAAAATGGATTGTGTTATATGGGGAGTACCTCTCACTTTGCTAAGGATTGTGTTTACAATACAAATAATACTCTCCACATTACAAAGAAAGAAACTTCTAAGAGTCTAGAGATAAGAAGCAAGCTTCAGAAGGAAAATCTCTTTTCTTCAAAGCTCCAAAATGAAGTATAAGACAAGTGGAAACTTCCCTTCAGAAGAAACTTTGGTCTTGGAAGAAAGGAATACTTCCGAAGCACTGAAGTCTATTACAGTGAAAACAAGATCTTCAAAGGCCCGATCATCAAAACTTCCAAAGTCAACAAAACTTCTAAAGTATTGAAGGTCAAGTCTAAGCTTCCAAAGGTAGTGTGGAAGTCAAAGAAAGACCAAGTGGCTAAGAGTTCTTCATCAACTTCAGCAAATGATCTCTCTATCATGACTATAGGATCAATTACTGTTGTATTGTCTTCAACTTCTTTTGATAAGCCCAAGACCAATAAGGATTGGGTTTCCAAATGTAATTAACCACCTCTTTTGTGCAGGAATAGCTTAAGACAAACAAAAATGTATGGATCATTGACAATAGTTGTTCTAGGCACATGACAGGCAATAGGTCACTACTCCAAAAGTTTGAAAGATTGATGAAGGACCAGTTGCTTTTAGAGGAGATGCAGGAGGTTACATTACAGGAAGGGGCAAGGTCACAAATGGTAAGCATAGCATTGAATAGGTAAATTTTATCAAGGAGCTTGGGTACAATCTTCTGAGTGTATCTTAAATTTTGTGATCAGAGTCATAACATGCTCTTTACTGAGCATGAGTGCATTGTTCTTAAGCCCAGGATGGTTATTCCTCATGAGCATATTCTGCTTAGAGCTCTCAGGAGAGGGAACATGTTCAAGATGAATTTGCAAGAAACATCTTCCTCATGAAAAGTTTCATGCTTTCTATCTAAAGCAAATAGTGATAAGTTTTTCTTCTAGCATATAAGAATGTGCCATGTAAACTTTAAAACATGAATAAACTTATTAAGAATAATTGGTAACTGGAATGCCAAAGAAAGAGTTTACAAGTGATGATCATTATGTGACATGCTTGAAAGGGAAGCAACACAAAGTATCTCACAAGCCAAAGGAAAGAAACTCCATCACTACTCCCCTACACTTGTTACATATGGATCTCTTTGGCCCCACCAGTGGAATGATTCTAGGAAGGACCTCTTACTATTTAGTGAACATAAATTACTTTACAAGGTTCACATGGGTCTTTTTCCTTAGGACTAAGGATGAGACTCTTGAGATTCTGAAGAATTTTATCTTAAAGATTGAGAATCAATATGATCACAAGGCCAAAACCATAAAAGGTGATCAAGGAACTTAATTCAAGAACCAAATCCTTGATACATTTTGTGATGAAAAGGGTATTACAAGATAATATAGTTTTCCCGGGACTCCTTAGCAAAATGGTGTTGCTGAGAGGAGAAAGAGCACACTTATTGAAGCTACAAGAACTATGTTGTCTGACTCTAAGTTGTCCATCACTTTCTGGGCTAAGGCAGTCAATACTGCTTCTATGTGCAAACAAAGTTTTAGTGGTTAAGACTCATGGTAAGACTTCTTATGAACTTTGGCACAAGAAGAAACCTTTTATTGGTTTTGTCAGGTCATTTGGATGTCCTTGCATCATCTTGAATACAAAGATCAAATTGCCAAGTTTGTTGAGAAATCAGATGATGGACACTTTATTGGATACTCTTCCCAAGCTAAGGCTTATAGAGTATACAATCTCAGAACTAGAATAGTTGAAGAGTCAGCCAATGTGACTTTCACTGAGCACACTCCCAGTATGAAAGGTTCTGGTATTGATTGGCTATTTGATCTTGATTTAGTTACCAATTGTTTTAACAAATCTTGTGAGCATGTTTTAGGATCTATAAATATGTTACCTACAAGTGATCTTGATCCAAGATTTGATCTAAGAAGACCTTCAAGCTACACATATTCAGCTCCAGTGGTAACAAATCCTGCAAATGATGCTTCTACCAACACATCAATGACAAATCCTGTTGATGCTTTTTGAGTGCCTTCATTCCAGCTTAGAGGCACACAACTCAGAGGAAGGAGCTTCAAATTTTGGAGAGCACGGTGGTGGTGATAGTGATCAGAAATTTCTTGATGCTGATAACCACTCCATTGATAACAACATCAATAATTTAACACACTCATTGGATCAAGTTAATATTGATAAGTGTGTTGATGTGGATGGTGAATCCTCATTTCCAGATCTGAATTTTCTAATTTAGACATGTCTAAGCAACTTGTTGTGATCCCTCAGCTAAGAATCCACAAGTATAACCCTTCCACAAACATCATTGGAGATGTTGATACAGGGGTAAGAACAACAGGACAAACCCATAATGCAAATGTTTGTCTTCACTCTTGTTTCTTGTCCCAGATAGAGCCAAAGAAAATTTGATAAGGCTCTAAAGGATGTAAGTTGGGTTGAAGCCATGCAAGAGGAATTGCTTCAATTCAAAAGGCGGAAGGTTTGGAATCTATGTCCTCTTCCTGATGGAAGACTACTATAGGAACCAAATGGGTGTTTAGAAATAAGAAGGATGATAGAGGACTTGTCGTCAAGAACAAGGCTAGACTACTTGTTCAAGGATATACTCAAGAAGAAAGAGTTGACTAGACAGATGTCTTTGCTCCTGTGACAAAACTTGAAGCTGTCAGGATATTCTTAGCTTTTGCTGCATCCAAGAACTTCAAGGTTTATTAGCTTGATGTCAAGTGTTTTTCTTTATAGGGTGAATAATAAAGATGTGTATGTCAAACAACCACCTGGGTTTACAGATCCTGATCATCCTGATTATGTCTGGAAGCTTGATAAGGCTCTCTATGGGTTGCACCAAGCACCAAGAAGTGATATGAGTAGCATAACAAATTATGTCTGCACCAAGCACCAAGAAGTGGTATGAGTAGACATAATTAAAAGAGTTCTATCAATAGTACTCCTTTTGTATGAGTAACATAACAAATTAATTATTTTAGTATGTAGTCACTTAAAACCTTTTAAATTTAAGTATGAGCCAATTATGAGTGATATTTATAAAAACAAACCTAAAAACTATTTAAGATATAGAAAATATTTGTATAAAATATGTGTAATTTAAACCAGTAAAATATAAACAAAACAAAATTCCTTGATAAGAACCCAATCACTTGATGAGTCCAAATGCTCAACATCATCTTGTTAAAAAATACGTCATCATCCTTCCCATAAAATGCTTTGATTTATTAAATTTAATTTTCGTTTGGAAATATAAAAGAATACTATGAATATATTTTGACAAAAGTCAAAGTGAGTGACCAATTTGAAAGGCAAAACCAAAAAATAGTTGAAGAAAATGAAAGCATAAGACATGACGCACACATTTATTCTAAACATTGAAAATATAAGTAAACTTTAAGCATCACTTAAGAACAATCAAATATCTATATCATATCTTAACTGAGTGACCATTTGAAAGGCAAAACCAAAAAATAGTTGAAGAAAATGAAAGCATAAGACATGACGCACACATTTATTCTAAACATTGAAAATATAAGTAAACTTTAAGCATCACTTAAGAACAATCAAATATCTATATCATATCTTAACCGGTATTAAGCCTCTCACGTTATTGCGGGAATCGTAAAACCATGCCAATTAGCACCAAGGACACATCATCGTTAGCGACTACCAACCAAAACGTAGAATCAATAACACATCACCGTTAGGCGAAACGTAAAACACATAAAACAATAATTAAGTCGATCTTGGACCAGTGCGTTGCGATGGTACCGTTAAATGAGAAAAAATAAGCGTAAACACGTTGAACTACACATGCACACTACGGCGTGTTAACTCGTAAAATGTAGATCGTAACGTAAAACAAAAAAAATTAAAATCTAAAAAGAGTAAGGATCAAAGTTAAAAGTAAAAAAAATATTTGAGTTAAATTGTAAAATATATAAAAGTATTGGGTTAAAATAAAAATTTTGAAGGTTAAAAAGGATAAGACAAAGTTGAGAAGAACCCTTAAAGCGTACTGTACAACCCATAATACATAAAAAGTTGATAATTAGTATATATATAACTAGTATTATGTCCCACCGTGTTGCGGTGGGGGCATAAAACCTTGTTGAGTAACATTAATATCACACATTTGCTAGCTATTACCAACTCTGAAAAAGCCCACAAAACAAAATAAATAATAATAAAAGAAAACATAGACGTAAGAACATTGAACCATGGACGTCTGTTGCCACGTGTTAACGTGCAAAACTTAGACCAAAACGTAATACACAAAACGATCGATAAATAGAAAAATAAGGTAAAAACATTGAACCACGTACGCATGTTGCGACATGTTAACTCGAAAATTTTAGATTGAAACGGAAAACGAAAAATTTATAATGAATTAAAAGTATATGAGAACAAATTTGAAAGTAAAAAATATTAGTTTTAAATATAAAAGATAAATACTATTAGTGTTAAATTTTAAAAGAAAAAATAATTAAAAAAATATAAAGATACAACCTGTCACACCCCAACCTTGACAGCGGAAATGTCGAGGTGTGAGGGTTAAGATTGTTCATAGCCACATAACGCTATTAATAACCCAAATTTATATTAATTATAGTTCCAATTGTACCATTACAAACATAAGTCTCAAAGAAAGTAGATAACATAACATAAGATGTAACAAGCCAATTTATTTCATTTATTTAACTAGATCCATTCTTAGATGTGAACAAGCTTAAAAAATGACGATCAAACTTGACTATTTCCTTAAAATGTTAAAAATAAAAGGTCAACATAATGTTGATGAGATTTCCATAATTTGCAATACAATAGTATATGAAAGATGGCAATTCATGTTGTAAGTTAGAGAACAAAGTAACTAGGGATGTAAGACAGAATGCACAATCAAACCTTGACAAAGTTTTACAAGTCTCAAACGTTTACAAGTATATACGATTAGCTAAGTGTACTTGGATCAACCAAGCAGGCTTGTCAGTCCCATAGATCTATGACGTCACCAGACAAGCAATAGTAATGATTGTACATATATTCGACGTTACATGGTAGCTATAAAGTTTAACTAACCACAACATACAGGTGAAATGCCATAAGTTTACAAGAATAAAACGTGTTTACAAGTGCAAAGTTATAATGTGACATGTTTCACCCGAAGTGTAAAAATATAAAAAAGGGGTATAGAAATATTCACTTGATCAAATGCGTATAGTTTGACGGTTAATAAGAAAAAAATATAAAATAACGCTCCAATGCAAAGCCTTCACAATGAACCTAAGAATATAAATACATTTACAAGGTTTAAGTTTTATTGTAATGAGTTTAACGAATTAACGAGGACTAGGGTTCTAAGTCGAATTTGGGGGGTTTTATTAACTAAAATACATAAAATGAAATAATTGTTCATGTTTTTAATTCCATGAAAAATGAATCATACTATTTAAGCATTTTAGTTGTAAAGGAAATGCAAAAGAGATCTTTTGTAATTTATAAGTTAATTTTTTTCTAAATATATAAATATAGATAAATGTTGAACAAATAATCATTTAGTGAGTTAAACCTGCTAAATCAATGTCTCAGATTCATTGAGCTTGGATCTTAGGATTCATCTAGTTCAGATCTAGAAATCAAAATTAAGATGGGTGGACGTGTGTGAATCAAAGAACAAAGATATGGATAATAATAATGTTATGATTTCATTGATGTTATAAACAAGTTACAATGAGAATCATAGATGCCTGGTGAAATCAAACCCACCCAAAGGAGAGGATTTCTCCTAGGGTGGTGATTTACACCATGAGAAACACACACACATAAGCCACACTTGCACAAATGCACTAGTGGGTCTATATATAATAATATTACAACATGACCTAATTTTGACTTTCTAATTGTCTTGATGTTGACTTTGTCATGTTGAATTGTCTTGTTTTGTTGTAATCAACTTGGTCTCTGAACTTGTACAATGAGATCTTCAGTTGGATGTAATTATGATTTGGTAAGCTTCAGTTTATTCTATTGTTGAATCCCAACAATACTCCCCCTAAACAGATGCTTGACAAACCTTGAATTTGAAGATCTTCTCTGTCACATGTCTTCTTAATCAATTCATGTTCTGGCATAATTCATTAATGTTCTCCCCCTCAGATTAAGCTCCTCCTAATATATTTCTGACAAAGGTTAGAATCTCTTGAGAATACTTCTTGGTATTGGATATGGGGTGTATCATATTTGGATTACAGTTCATATCACAACTCAAGGATTAGTATGTATTAGGCATATGGTGAGGCTTTGAACTTCAACAAACTGCATCAGGAACTTGAATTAATGTTAAAAAAACTTCCACTCTTTTGAAATAACTTGATAAATGACATTCTTCTTATAATGAGTACTCCCTTTATTAAAGTCTGGCTAACTATCCGCTCAGTACCCAAACACGGGTGCAAAACATCATCAGAAACAATGTGAGCACAAGTACTTCAAAAAGGGCATGTGATAGTTGTACTAGTCCCTGGATGAATTTGTGAAAAAGTGATCAAAGTTGATTTCTATACTTTTTTTTTCATGATCATAATGGACATGCCTGTTGGTTGCAATCATCCATGTTCATGTTTTTCTATTCTTTGTGAAGTCCTATTCATCAACTATTCATAAGCATTTCTTGCAACACATCCGCATTTCTTTGCCAATCCGCATTTGTTTGCAAAGCATCCGCATTTGTTGGCAAGTCATCCGCATTTTATTTCAATGCATCCGCATTTAACTTCAAAGCATCCGCATTTGGTGTCAAGGCATCCGCATTTGGTAACAAGTCATCCGCATTTGGTGACAAGTCATCTGCATTTGTGACAAGTCATCCGCATTTGTGACAAGTCATCCGCATTTGGTGACAACTCATCCGCATTTGTGTATAACACATCCGCATTTGATGAAGCTTCATCCGCATTTGTTTGTTCATCCGCATTGTTTTCAGACTTGAACAAAAACGATTTCACACTGCAGTGCAGATCGGGAAATCAGCAGTAGCTTCCATTTCTTCATCTTTTATTTGTTTTTAATGATGATCGTGTTCAATTGCATCGAATTTTGAAGGAATAATCCACTGAATGATTATATTTCTTCAAACTGTACCATATTAGAACAGATCTGTGATTTTTCTTCTGATTTTTGAGATGAACAAATGTGTTTTTTTATGTTAATCTTGTTCAATTGCATCGAATTTTGAAGGAATAATCATGAGCATGTTCAAGATTCTTCAAATCGTACCATAGTTGAACAAATTTGTTGGTTTTGCTTCTGATTTTGGGTATGAACAGGTGGGTTTTTGATGAACGGAGACTTTGTTTTTCATTTTTCTTCTTTTCTTCATTGTTCTTGACATCATTAAAGATGAAATCAGATTTGAAAACTAGAAAAATCCAGCAACCAACAGCTCTGATACCATTTTGCTAAATCAATGTCTCGGATTCATTGAGCTTGGATCTTAGGATTCATCTAGTTCAGATCTAGAAATCAAAATTAAGATGGGTGGACGTGTGTGAATCAAAGAACAAAGAGATGGATAATAATAATGTTATGATTTCATTGATGTTGATAAAAGAGTTACAATGAGAATCATAGATGGCTGGTGAAATCAAACCCACCCAAAGGAGAGGATTTCTCCTAGGGTGGTGATTTACACCATGAGAAACACACACACATAAGCCACACCTGCATAAATGCACTAGTGGGTCTATTTATACTAATATTACAACATGACCTAATTTTGACTTTCTAATGTCTTGATGTTGACTTTGTCACGTTGAATTGTCTTGTTTTGTTGTAATCAACTTGGTCTCTGAACTTGTACAATGAGATCTTCAGTTGGATGTAATTATTATTCGGTAAGCTTCAGTCTATTAGTTGGATGTAATTATGATTTGGTAAGCTTCAGTTTATTCAATTGTTGAACCCAACAAAACCATTATTCAAAGTTTATTTTATAAGAATATTAAAATAAATAAATAATAAACTAAGTGTGTTAAAATATTTAAAAATATTAAAGTATTTTATAAAATAAATTTGCAGAAAATAATATAGTATCTCTCAGAATTAAAAAGTTCATAAATTGATTTTTTAAAAATTTCAGAATTTAATTTAAAAGCTAAAAACCTCAAAATCAAAACATGAGGTTTTCCGGATTCGAACCGGGGACCTCCTGTTCAAGGGGGCGGTGTGTTACCAGTGTCCTAAAGGCCTTGGCCGCATTCAAACTCTGTTTTAATTTGTTTAAAACATAACTCAAACAAAAACTCCAAATCCTAAGAACCCTAATTCGACAAATCCCAAAATTGAACATCAATTCGATGTTGTTAATCAGATTAATCATGGGGCTTTTGATCACCAAGTAAAACCGAGTCTGAGGGTTTGTTCAACTTACTTGATTATGAACGAATTGTAGTGCTTAAGCTTTGAACTCCTTTCGGTTACTCACGATGCACAAATGATTTAGCAATTGATTGTTTGAGTGGAAGATTTACGAATTGTGTTTACAAAAAGTTCAAAGGAATCGAAAGGAGTATTTTCCCTCTGATATATAGGTTTGATTTGGTTGATTTAATCCCGAACGGATTTCGCCTTTGATCCGCTTGGTTCGGTTACAATTGGATGATTAACTGATTGTTAAACTCAAAATAAACTTCACATTTAGTTTTGTAGTGATTAAACATAAGTTTCTAATCATCCAAACGGCTCAATTCAACGGATTTTAGGTGTAATTGCTTGGTGGCTTTCGGTTTCATGTGATTTCTTAATGACACCATCATTTCGATCAAACTAACACCGGTTATACATTCGATTCGTGTCCACGTTCGCAATATTGGCTTTAATTCGGTCAAACCGTTTGTTTGTTGGGCGTTTAGCCCTCACCGGAGCACGACCGGAGGTGGCCGGAGCTAACACTGGTTTTACGGGGTGAGAGAAAGAGGGGAGATGGGTGGTTTTAGTAATTTACACAATTGGTCCCTATGGTTTAACCCTTATCATTTTATGCTCAAAGTTAAATGTTTAAAGTTTCAAAATTAGCAATAGGCCCCCTTGACTTTTAAATCAAAGTCTTATATATTTTTAAGTTTAATAATTCTTACAAATTATTATATTAATAACAATATTATTATTATTATATTATTATTATTATTATTAGTTATTGTTGTTATTGTTATAATTTATTATTATTACTACCATTATTAATATTATCATTATTATTATTAATACTATTATATTATTATTGTTGTTGTTGTTGTTATTATTATTATTGTTATTGTTATTATTATTATTGCTATAATTTTGTGGTTATTATTTCTATTAATATTGTAACCATTATTATTATTATTATTATTATATAATAGTTATCATTGTAATCTTTCAAGTTAAAGGATTAAGAGGCAACTTAAAGCAATATGCATAAGTAACCCATGAGTTTCATATTAGGCAACAATAGTCCATACAAGAATTAACAAAGCTAAGTTTAATTAACTAAAAAAATACAAGATGTTACAGTCTCCCCAACTTAAAATAATTTCGTTCCGAAATTAAGAATGAACTAAACGAACAAATGCGGGTACATCTTTTTCATATGTTCCTCACATTCCCAAGTGAACTCAACTCCACGTTTTTTTCCCAACGGACTTTGACGATCGGTGTGGTAGTTTTTCAGGTCTTCTTCACGGTTCGGTCCATAATCTCAACAGGCTTCCCAACGAAATGCAATGACTCATCTATTTGAATTTCCTCGGGAGGAACATGCAAACTTTCATCAGCCAAGCATTTTCTCAGGTTTGAGACATGGAAGACAGGATGAACCCCGCTAAGTTTAGAAGGTAGTTCCAGTTTGTAAGCGACTTTCCCAATTCTTTTTAGAATCTTGAAAGGTCCTACAAATCGTGGGGCTAAATTACCCTTCTTCCCAAAACGTACAACACCCTTCCATGGAGAGACCTTAAGAAGAACCATGTCGTCAACTCGAAACTCCAACGGTTTACGTCTTTTATCAGCATAACTCTTTTGGCAACTTCTAGCCACCTCAAGGTTATTTTGAATTTTGGAAACTTTATCGGTCGTTTCATGAATAAGTTCAGGACCAGTGATGAGATTTTTCCCAATGTCAGTCCAACAGATCGGAGAACGACATTTACGACCATACAAAGCCTCGTATGGGTATGAAATGTGCCGTCTTGGTCAAACGGTCAACAATGACCCATATGCTATCATGACCACGAGGTGTACGAGGTAACTTGGTTATGAAATCAATGGATATATGTTCCTATTTCCACATAGGGATTTCGGGTTGTTCAAGTAAACCACTTGGTCGTTGATGCTCGGCTTTGACTCTTGCACACGTGAGACACTTGGAAACATATGACGCGATATCTTTCTTCATCCCAGGCAACCAATATTGACTACGTAGGTCCATGTACATCTTATCGGAGCCAGGAAGAATGGAATATCGGGTTTGATGAGCTTCATTCATAATGAAATGTCGAAGGTTATCACAATTCGGGATCCAAAGTCGATTCAACAAGTACCACATGCCATTCGGTTTTGTCTCCAGTTGTGACCAATGTTAGGCGTCAAATCTTCATCTTTCCCTTCGTCGGTTAGTGCCGCTTGTTGAGCCTTGCGAATGCATAACTCGAGGTCACTATCGATCCTTATGTTTTAAAGCATGATAGTAGCCTCGTTGACATCCACATGAATCTCGGTATCAAATTCTCCTAGCGTATCAAACCATTGTCTTCGATCTCGGATTTCTTGGAGCGAGATAGTCTTGTTGTGGACCTTGCGACTCAGCGCGTCGCCTACAACATTCGCCTTTCCAGGGTGATAGCGAATGTCGCAGTCGTAGTCGCTAATCAACTCGATCCAACGTCTTTGCCTCATGTTGAGATCCTTTTGGTTGAACACGTGTTGGAGACTCTTATGATCGGTGTAGACTATGCATTGCGTCCCATAAAAATAATGTCGCCAGATCTTCAAAGCAAAAACCACAGCACCAAGTTCAAGGTCATGAGTTGTGTAGTTCACTTCATGAACCTTCAATTGCCTCGACGCGTATGCTATAACTTTGCTTCGTTGCATGAGAACACAACCAATACCTTGATTAGAAGCATCACAATACATGGTAAAGTCACCGTTCCCATCGGGAAGTTTGAGAATAGGAGCGTTACACAACTTGCGTTTCAATGTCTCGAAAGCCTTTTCTTGCTCGGGTCCCTATTCAAAGAGTCGATTCTTTTGGGTTAGCACCGTTAATGGTTTAGCAATCTCCGAGAAATTTTCAATGAACATACGGTAATATCCCGCTACGCCCAGAAAAGAACGAACCTCGGTAGGTGTTGTGGGAACACACCAATTCTTCACGGCTTCGATTTTTGCAGGATCAACGTGAATTCCTTGACTATTCACCACATGCCCTAAGAATTGAACCTCTTCCAACCAGAATTCACACTTAGAAAACTTGGCGTATAATTGCTTGTCACACGCCCGCTTATAGCGGAAACACGAGGATGTAACAGACGTGATTGTCATAACACATTGTTAATTAATAGAGATGCAATAAATGATGAAAGTCAACGTGTCATGACGTCACCTGACACAAATGGACACTTGTGTCATAGTTAGTCAATTTCCATGTCAAACATAGTCATACAAAACAAATAAGTATAAATCCCACAACCCGGGAGCAAGGGATCAGAATACGAATAACAAATAAAAGTCAATGCGATTGTCAAAAACATCCAATGTTCAAATAATGTAAATCTAAGGTCATCGCTAAGGCAGCATTCCTAACAATCCTCAATCATGTTACCTGAAAATATATGCTCAAAATGGTCAACATATTGTTGGTGAGTTCGCAGGTTTAAATAATAAACAAAACTTGATGCTGTGTAATAGTTTGGTAGGACATGAGTGCATACACTTATAACAAGTAATATCACATAAGCATCACAACTAAACCTACGACGTACACAAGAATTTGTTGGAACATATTCACCCTAGGGCCCGTTCCTGGCCATTGTCAGTCCCAACTAGTATATTAACAAACAAGAGTGGGGGTGTCAACCTAATAGTACTATCAATATCTGTCCGTCGGCTTCAACACCGGAGTTAAATAGTTGTGAATACATAACCACAAAAACAACTCATGCATGTACTAGATAAATACTTACAAAATAGTAAACACAACAGTCCCAAAAGAATTGAATAAGTTCACAGCATAAAAAGGGTGAGCATACTTTTCCCTCTAATTTATAAATGTTTAATATGAATACGGGATCGCGAAACTCACCTCGAAATATGATGAAAATAAAATAAACAAAGGGCTTCAAAGGATGTGAGCAACGAATGATCAACACCTATAATAGTTGTAATTAAGTCTTTAAATACGTTCAATGAGAATAGATAGATTCAGACGGTTTCGATTTGGTTTGGGTTGGTTCGGGTTCGAGACGCGACTCACACACATAATATATATAATTCATACAACCCAACACACTATATTAGTAAAATAATAATAATAATAATAATAATATAATAATAATAATAATAATAATAATAATAATAACCAATATAATAAGAAATCACACACTAACAAAAATGAAACACACACATGGCACACAAAGAACACCCACCATGCACACATTTGAACACACAAACACATTATGCATACACAGCAAGCATACATGCACGCATTATACACGTACACACATCGTCGCTCACACATAACACACACAGACACCGATACATACACCCCCACACCGTTACAATACGCACCGAACATGCATCGGAACACACGAGTGACATATATGTAGGCATAGACACACAAGCACGACATATATATACATATATACATGCGAACGACTCATACACGTATACATACGAACATGCATATACATACAAGCAGACACTATATACACATACGAATCAACCCGAAACATCTAAACCAATAATACGACCCAAACGAAACGAAACGAGATAAAACGAGGTTCACAATGATTGGTTACCTGCGAAACGACTAAACGAAAAGACGACGGCAACCGACTGTGGCTAACGGCGGCGAAACGGGATTGTTTCGGTGGTTCGAACGACGGAGTTGTTCGACGGCTTTACGGAAAGGTTACGGTCAATTAGGGTTGACCAATGTTAGGAAAATATATATAATATTAATATTTACATTTAGAATCCTTAACTTTAAATTAATTATTCTCTTAAGTTTATGAAAATTACGATTCAAACCCTAGACTAATATATAATAATAATAACAATTTTAATATTTATAATAATATTAATAGTAATACTAGTAATAATGATAATAATATAAAAAAATTATTATTAGTAGTATTTTATATTATTAAGGTTGACACATAACGGAGATACGAAGAGATTTGATTCGAAGATGAATTAATTACTCAAAGATAATAAATGCACGACGAAAAATTAACGAATTAAAGTCAATTGACGGACCTGATAGTGACGGATGTCACAGTATCCCCTAGTTGAGAGAATTTCATCCCGAAATTTGGCTGGAGTTAGGTCCTGAAGTTGTATCCACGAACAAATGCAGATATTTGGATTTCATCTGGTCTTCCCGTTCCCATGTAAACTTAGGCCCTCTCTTGGAGTTCCATCTTACTCTGACAATTGGAAACTTGCTGCTCTTCAGTTGTTTCACTTCTCGATCCATAATTTCTATTGGTTCTTCCACAAAATGTAGCTTCTCATCAATCTTGATTTTTTTTCTGAATCGGTACATGAAGGGATCGATCGGCTAAACACTTCTTATGGTTCGCTACATGAAATGTATCGTGTACACCACTAAGTTCTTGAGGTAACTTTAATCGATACGCTACGAGACCAATTCTTTCTATGATTTCGAATGGTACAACATATCTCGGAGCTAATTTCCCTTTCTTTCCAAATCTTACGATCCCCTTCCACGGAGAAACTTTCAATAAGACAGACTCACCAATGTTGAACTATAAGGGTTTGTGACGGTTATCAGCATAGCTTTTCTGACGATCTCGAGCTGCCTTAAGCCTATTCTTGATTTGAAATATTTTGTCAGTCGTTTCTTGGATAATCTCTGGGCCCGTCAATTGGCTTTCACCTACTTCCTCCGAACACACTGGAGATCTACATTTCCTTCCATACAAGGCCTCAAACGGAGCGCATCCAATGCTCGTATGATAACTATTGTTATAAGAGAATTCAATCCACGATGACCCAAATCGAATCATGCCCACTACTTTTTCTAAGCAACTTAGTGATGAAATCCATCTCTATAATCTCCCACTTCCATTCGGGAATTTTTGGTTGTTGTAACAGACCTGATGGTTTCAGATGTTCGGCTTTGACTTTCGAACAAGTCAAGCATTCACTCACATACTTTGCGATGTCATTTTCATACGTGGCCACCAATACAACTCCTTAAGATCTTGATACATCTTGTCTTGCACTAGGATGAACAGAATACTTGGACTTGTGTACTTTGTTCATAACTAGAGTTCGAACATCACCCCACTTAGGTACCTATATACGATCCATAAAATACCGTACACCATCCTCTTTATAGCTCATCTGCTTGTCTAACCCTCGGAACTCTTCACTTGCGACATTCTCCTCTATTAGCGCTTCGCCCTGCGCCAACAATATTGTGCCTTTAAATTCGATTGAATAGTTATCCCTAATGCTCGTGCACGTAGGGATTTAACACACTCCTTCCTACTCAAGGCATCTGCTACCACGTTTGCCTTTCCAGGATGATATCGAATCTCACAGTCATAATCACTTAAGAGTTCACCCATCGTCTTTGGCGCATATTCAGTTCCTTTTGATCAAAGATGTGTTGAAGGCTTTTATGATCAGTGTAGACAACACACTTAGTCCCATATAGATAATGCCTCCATATCTTTAGGGCGAACACCACTGCGCTTAGTTCTAGATCATGTGTTGTATAGTTCTTTTCGTGAACCTTAAGTTGACGTGAGGCATAAGCAATCACCTTATCCTTTTGCATAAGCACACAACCTAGGCCTTAATGTGATGCATCGCAAAACACCACAAAATCATTTGACCTATCAGGAAGGGTCGGTGTGTTGCATAGCCTTTCCTTCAACATCTGAAATGCCTCCTCTTGCTTGTGTCCCCAATCAAACTTCTTATCCTTCTGTGTTAACATTGTCAATGGTTGGGTAATCTTAGAGAAGTTTGTAATGAATCGTCGATAATACCCAGCCAATCCCCAAAACTGTCGTATCACTGAGGGCGTCTTAGGAGCGTCCCACTTTTTAACTGCTTCGATCTTTCCAGGATCAACGTGGATTCCCCTTTCATTAACCACGTGTCCCAAAAACTTCACTTCCCGCAACCAAAATTCACACTTTGAGAACTTGGCATAAAGTTTCTCTTCCATCAATAATTTGAGTATCGCTCGAAGGTGATCTTCATGGTCTTCCTTTGATCTAGAGTAGGTGAGAATGTCATGTATAAACACAATCACAAACTTGTCTAGGTAGGGCTTGCATACCCCGGTTCATAAGATCCATGAAAACTGCTAGAGCGTTGGCCAGTCCAAACGGTATGACTAAGAACTCGTAATGCCCATATCAAGCCCTGAACACTGTCTTTGTTATATCTTCCTCATGAACCCGTAATTAGTGATAACTGAATCGGAGATCAATCTTAGAGAAATACGACGCTCCCTACAATTGATCAAATAGATCATTGATCCTGGGAAGTGGATATCAATTTTTCACGGTCAGCTTGTTTCACTCTTGATAGTCTATTCACATTCAAAACGTTCCATCCTTCTTTTTTACAAAGAGTATCGGTGCTCCCCATGGTGAGTGACTTGGTCGTATGAAACCCTTATCTAGCAACTCTTGTAGTTGACTTGATAACTCTTGCATTTTCGACGGAGCTAACCGATATGGTGTCTTTGCTCTGGTGTCGCTCCAGGTACCAAGTCTATGCGGAATTCCACTTGTCGAGGAGGGGGTAAACCGGACAAATCGTCAGGGAATACTTCCGGGAAGTCTCGCACTACCGGGATGTCTTCCAGTTTCCCTTCCTCGGGTTTCTTCTCCACTAGATGTGCCAGAAATGCATAACATTGCTTCAGACAACGACGAGCTTTCATACACGAGATGATCTTTAGACTCCTTGCTCATTTTCCTTGAATCTTGAGCATATCACCATTAGGCATAGGGATCCGCACCATCTTCTCTCCGCAAATAATTTCAGCTCCACACTTCGACAACCAATCCATTCCCACTACCACATCAAAACTTCCCAATTCAAAAGGTATTAAGTCTATGTCAAAGGCATGATCTTCTAATGTAATTGTGCACCCTCTAATATTTCACTAGCTCTCACAAATTTACCGTTAACCATTTCTACTAAGAAGCTAGTCTCTATACAACTAGGGTTCAAACCAAGTAAGGGTACAAATTAAGCAGATACGAAGCTATTGTCTGCCCTGGTATCAAATAATACAGATGCAAAGTGATTATTGAGAAGGTACGTACCCGTAACAACATTCGGGTCCTGGCGCCCGTCGTTTGCACTAATCACAAACACACGTCCCCGGGCAGCATTTCCTTGATTATATTGCCCTTGATTACCAGCGATCGCCATCACTTGATATTGGTTATTCCCTTGTTGACCCTGTGCCCGATTCAGCCTGGGGCACACATTTCGATAGTGGTCGGGGCTCCCACACTCGTAGCAAACTCTAATGTTTCCAGTTGGATTGATTGCATTTATTGGTGCAACTAAGTTGGTTGCCACTCTACAGTCCTTTACAAGATGCCCCGGGCGCCTACAATTCGCACAAACTCGACACAACGTCACACTAGGATGATGATAATTACATTTCCCACACTTAGGATGTGGCCTAACATAGTCCTTTCTCCCTTGGTTCACTGCCACAAAACCTCTAGTCACCTTCGCCTTTTTATCAAATCTTCCCCCTGGCTGCCTGCTCGATTCCCCCACATCTCTTCTTTTCTCACTACCTTTCCCTAGCACCCCAGTTCTTACCATCTCATCAGTTAGAGTGTCAGCCTTCAAAATTGCACTCTGTATTGTTGGGGGTGCCGCAGCAGTGACCAAACCACATATTTGAGGTACTAAACCTCAAATGTAACGCTCAATCCATTTTGATTCAGGTGTCACCAGGTGTGGCACCAGTCTTGCCAACTCATGAAACCGGTCGGTGTAAGTAGCATGACCCGACCCTACCATCGCATGATTCCAGAATTCATGCTCCAACTTCTGCATTTCGTTCATTGGACAATATTCCTCAGTTGCCAATGCTTTGAATCCTGCCTAGGTCATGGCCATTGCTGACTCTCTTCCACGAGCCTGCACTTGAGTATTCCACCATGTTAACGCTTTTCCCACCAGCGAACATGTAGCATACTTCACCTTTTGATTTTCAGCACAGTTGTTGATGTCCATCACAGATTCCATCTTCTCAATCCATCGGGTCAAGGCAATGGCTCCACCTTTTCCATCAAACTCCTTTGGTTTACAAGTCATGAACTCCTTGCAAGTACAACCAACTCTTCCTCTATTGCCATTCCCATTCATGTTTCGATTACCATTCCCATTACCCATTCCACCTCCTTCTCCATTGTCATTTCCACCTCCATTTCCGTATTCATTTTCATTATTCTCTTCATAACCGCCATTTTCATCATCATGTCCAGTATTCTCATAACCACCTCCATTGTTATGATTCATGATGTTGTCACTCACCTGTGCCATTATGGTCGGGATGAGTGCTACCAGTTGTTGAGCAATCATGGAGGCTATATCAGGATTTCCAACTCCCTGATTATTACCACCCAGCCCACCTTTATTTCCGCCTACAGGTGCTTCACCCCTACCTCCTACACCTCTTCCTCTACCTCTACCTTTACCTTTTAGGGCAGCACCACCGCGACTAACTGCGGGTAATCCTTTTGGGTGACATTTTCTAACTTATTCAAGGACATACATAAGCCTCAAATCTTAAAATCAATCAATAAAGTAATACATGTGCAGTGAGTATCATCGTGGAACTACAACCCTTTGAAGACCAGATAATTTTTCAAGGAAACAGTTAGTTACATAATCATTGAAATGCTAGAGAGAGTGTTATCTCATAAGGATTGTGACCAATGTCACAATATAATCCCATGAGTCTTTAGGTAGGTTAGAACTCACGTAAGTAAAAATGTGATGGATGATTTATCAAGATTGATAAGGTCTCATAAGAAACAGGACACTAATGTCCTAAGGGATGGAGTTGAGGATTCGTACTAACAATGACAATTATCTCGCGGCAAGATTGACTAGACTTTGCATGCACGGATAATTGCATTTACGTGTGCACCCGTAATTGAAATTTCCTTTGCATGGTCAACCCCAGCTCATCCTAACCGAGTCAAACCGCCTTGTCAAGTACAACGTGTTATTCAAGATAGAAGCATCAAAGGTATGATCGATAACCAAAGGTTAATTATCCGAAGTTGAACAAAGGAAATGAAATAGATTCATTAACACATTGCGGATCATGAATAGCTTTAATAATTAGAGAATAGACACACATAGTCAAATGCACATAAATCCTAATATGCATTCTACATGTAGGTTCTTAGGTTATAGTCTAGGTCGAGTGATCCACTTAATTCTCTATAACCAATGGCTTTGATACCAATCTTAACACCCCCGCCTATAGCGGAAACATGAGGATGTAAGGGACGGGATTGTCATAACATATTGTTTGTTAATAGAGATGCAATAAATGATGAAAATCAACGTGTCATGACGTCACCCGACACAATGGAGACTTGTGTCGTAGTTAGTCAATTTCCACGACAAACATAGTCATACAAAACGAATAAGTATAATCCCACAACCCGGGAGCAAATGATCAGAATGTGAATAACAAATAAAAGTCAATGCGATTGTTAAAAACATCCAATGTTCAAATAATGTAAATCTAAGGTCATCGCTAAGGCAGCATTCCTAGCAATCCTCAATGATTGTTACCTGAAAATATATGCTCAAAATGGTCAACATATTGTTGGTGAGTTCGCAGGTTTAAATAATAACAAAACTTGATGCTGTGTAATAGTTTGGTAGGACATGAGTGCATACACTTATAAGCAAGTAATATCACATAAGCATCACAACTAAACCTACGACGTACACAAAGAATTTGTTGGAACATATTCACCCTAGGGCCCGTTCCTGGCCATTGTCAGTCCCAACTAGTATATTAACAAACAAGGGTGGGGGTGTCAACCTAATAGTACTATCAATATCTGTCCGTCGGCTTCAACATCGGAGTTAAATAGTTGTGAATACATAACCACAAAGACAACTCATGCATGTACTAGATAAATACTTACAAAATAGTAAACACAACAGTCCCAAAAGAATTGAATAAGTTCACAGCATAAAAAGGGTGAGCATACTTTTCCCTCTAATTTATAAATGTTTAATATGAATACGGGATCGCGAAACTCACCTCGAAATATGATGAAAATAAAATGAACAAAGGGCTTCAAAGGATGTGAGCAAAATAATAATAATAATAATAATAATAATAATAACACAACAACAACAACAACACAACAACAACAACAACAACAACCACAACAACACAACACAACAACAACACAACAACAACACAACAACAACAACAACAACAACAACAACCACAACAACACAACAACAACAACACAACAACAACAACAACAACAACAACACAACAACAACAACAACACACAACAACAACAAACAACAACAACAACAACAACAACAACAACAACAACAACAACAACAACAACAACAACACACACAACAACAACAACAACAACAACACAACAACAACAACAACAACAACAACACAACAACAACAACAACAACACAACAACAACAACAACAACACCAATACTAATAATAATAATAATAATAATAATAATAATAATAATAACAACAACAACAACAACAACAACAACAACACAACAACAACAACACCACAACAACAACACCAACAACAACAACAACAACAACAACAACAACAACAACAACAACAACAACAACAACAACAACAACAACAACAACACAACAACAACAACAACAACAACAACAACAACAACAACAACAACAACAACAACAACAACAACAACAACAACAACCAACACAACAACACAACAACAACACCAACAACAACACACAACAACAACAACAACAACCAATACTAATAATAAGAAATCACACACTAACGAAAATGAAACACACACATCGGCACACAAAGAACACCCACCATGCACACATTTGAACACACACACACACACATTATGCATACACAGCAAGCATACATGCACATATTATACACGTACACACATCGTCGCTCACACATAACACACACACACACACACCCCGATACATACACCCCCACACGGTTACAATACGCACCGAACATGCATCGGAACACACGAGTAACATATATGTAGGCATAGACACACACGCACGACATATATATACATATATACATGGGAACGACTCATACGCGTATACATACGAACATGCATATGCATACAAGCAGACACTATATACACATACGAATCAACCCGAAACATCCGAATGAATAATACGACCCGAATGAAACGAAATGAGATAAAACGAGGTTCACAATGATCGGTTACCTGCAAAATGACAAAACGGAAAGACGACGGCAACCGACTGTGACTAACGGCGGCGAAACGGGATTGTTTCGGTGGTTCGAACGGCGGAGTTGTTCGGCGGCTTTACGGAAAGGTTACGGTCAATTAGGGTTGACCAATGTTAGGAAAATATATATAATATAATATTTACATTTAGGACCCTTAACTTTAAATTAATTATTCCCTTAAGTTTATGAAAATTGCAATTCAAACCCTGGACTTAATTTATAATAATAATAACAATATTAATATTTATAATAATTTTAATAGTAATACTAGTAATAATATAAAAAAATTATTATTATTAGTATTGTATATTATTAAGGTTGACAAATAACAAAGATACGAAGAGATTCGATTCGAAGACGAATTAATTACGCAAAGATAATAAATGCACGACGAAAAATTAACGAATTCAAGTCAATTGACGGACCTGATAGTGACGGATGTCACATTGCTCTTTCTTCAAAAGTTCAAGAACTTGTCGCAAGTGCGTCTCGTGATCGTATTTCGTCTTGGAATAAATAAGAATGTCATCAATGAACATGATCACAAACTTATCCAAATACGGTTTACATACTCGATTCATGAGATCCATGAACACGGCAGGTGCATTGGTCAAGCCAAAAGGCATAACCATGAACTCGTAATGTCCATATCGAGTACGAAAAGCGGTCTTTGGAATGTCATCATCGTGAACACGTAATTGATGATACCCAGAACGTAGATTGATCTTTGAGAATTGAGTTGTTCCTTAAATTTGATCGAAAAGATCATCGATTCGAGGGAGTGGGTATCGGTTTTATAGTAAGCTTTTTGAGTTCCCGGTAGTTGATGCACATTCGGAATGAGCCATCTTTTTTCTTCACAAACAACACAGGTGCACCCCATGGTGATGAACTAGGATGAATGAACCCCTTATCGGTCAACTCTTGCAGTTGACTAGTAGTTCTTGCATTTCAGACGGTGCAAGACGATAAGGTGATTTAGCCACAGGGTTTGCACCAAGGATTAAGTCAATCTTGAAGTCAACTTTTCTCACGGGAGGTAATCCCTTAAGATCCTCAGGAAAAACCTCGGGAAATTCTCGCACAACATGAATGTCTTTCAGTTCCTTACTTTGGGCTTCGTATTAACTACATACGCCATGAAAGCTAGGTAGTTTTTACTTAGGCATTTTCGGGCCTTGATGCAAGACATAAGTTTGAGTCCTTGGGATGACTTCTCCCCAAAGACTTTCAAAGTATCACCCATTGGTAAAGGAATTCGAATGCATTTCTCGAAACATAGAATTTCCGCATGATGCTTGGCTAACCAATCCATGCCAATGATAACATCAAAGCTTCCCAATTGCATAGGAATAAGGTCGACGAAGAACTCGTGTTCGTTAAGGCTTAAGGTGCAATCACGTATTATGACATCAACGACGATAGATTTTCCATTGGCCACTTCGACCGTGAAGGATCTTTCCAGGTTAACACGCGGTTTAGAAAGTATAGGCTCGAATTCCAAGGACACGAAACTCCTATCCGCACCCAAATCAAACAATACAGATGCATAATGACTATTTACAAGACATACATGTTTGGTAATACCTATTATTGGTATGATGAACACATATAGGAATTTTTATAAGACAAGAAACGATTTAAAAGGGGTTCAACGATGTACCATTCACCATGTCATTGTTGGCTTGGGCTTGATTGGCATTGATGTTGAAAGTCCTTCCACGAGCCGGTGGCACGGTTCCCGCATTGCGAGGACACTGCGGACGAATATGACCAGGCTCGCCAAAGTTATAGCAGGTTCGGTTGGTAAGCATTGCAGTGTGTTTGGTGCATGTAGACAAGTAGTCACCAAATGACCATACTTACCACACAACGAGCAGACTCGGCATGGAACGTTGCTCGCATGGTGGTACTTGCACGTGTTACACATAGGATATGGAACAACATAAGCTTTAGCCATAGGAGCTTGATTTGCAACCACCATTGTTTTTGGGGAGCATTTGGAGCGGTCATAGCGTAGTTGCGTGTCGGGGTGAACTTACGCTTCTTGTTTTGGGAAGATCACTCGGCCTTTACCTCCTTTGTTGCCTCGGGTGTCACCTTCGTAGTAGACTTGGAACCCTTTGCCGACATAGTGCCAGCTCTTATATGATTCTCGGTGAGCTGCGCGGTGATAGTAATTACTCCAAAGTTGTGGGCCTACTACCCACCACGACATCATGAATTTGAGGTGGCACCCCCTTGATAAATTTCTCATTGTTACGAGGCACAGTGTCCAGCATATGTGGTAGGAGCATACTCAACTCATGATGCCGGGGGAATAAGCCAAGTGATTCCCACCATCTTGTTTGAGGTTCAAGAACTCCTCCTCTAACTTTTGAAACTCGCTCCTCGGGCAAAACTTTTGGATCATGATATCCTTAAATTCCTCCAGGGCAACGCCAAAGCAATCTCAGTTCCACGGTTTCTCTTTTCACTATTCCACCATGTTAGTGCTCGTTGTTGAAGGACACTTGTAGCATAGCGAACCTTGAACTCGTCGGGGCACTTGCTAACGATGAACGTGTTCTCCATACTTTCAAACCACTCAAGAAGTCCAGTGGCTCCTTATTTTCCACTAAAAGTAGTGGGTTTGCACGAGTTGAAGTGTTTGAAAGTGCAGGTGCAAGTGTTCCCTTGTTGATTGTTGCTATTCTCTCCATGAGCACCATTATTGTTCCCATTGGTGTTGTTGTTGCTATTAGCCATTAGGGTGCTATTAAGTTCAGCAACCATGGTCGGGATGACAGCAGCCATTTGCCGGGCAATCATGGCGGCTAGCTTACAGTCGGAACTTCCACGCTTTCCATAGTGGAGACATGCTGGATATACAAAATGAGTTAGTTACGGGAATGAGGATAATAAAGGATAGTACTTTAGACAAAGACAAGCTAGAGTTGTAAGGTACACGGAATGATTCCATTTGGTAACGCATTACCATTTGGAAGCGTTGACACGTCAAGGTGAATTGACCCATTTTCCTTAGAAACTTGTGTATATTAACCATAGTTTATCACTCATCCTAGAAATTCCCAGGTAAGCATGACTAGTCCCATAGGATTTATGCGAAATGCTTGCCTTAGCCCGAAGGCCTTTTGCCAGGAAATCTAGGATACAAGTGTCTATGTGTCACACAATATTTCTTAGGTTCATGGAATCAAATCCTTGATGAGATTTATATAGATTAGACATAACGTCTAAAGATCGAAGTCATAAGCATAAGCATAAGATTAAATGTTGTAGATACATGTGTCCCTAGTTTCTGATCTTAATGTAATATATTGTATTGTCTTACACATATGTAATTGTACGGGTACATAATGAAATACAATATGTGGTTGTGCTTAATGTTGAATATTTCATTGGTTGGTATGTAATAACGCTTATTGACTTAACTATATAGGTTGTGGTTGGTTGAATAATATCTAAATCAATTAATGACTATGAAATATTCAAACTTAATCATGTGAAGTTCTCATACGATTGGCCATGCTAATGGACCATACGCAGATCAACTTCATGCTAATGAACCAATCGTGCGAATGAACCAGTAGACTGGATCAGTCGCATGATTGTAACATGAGATTGACTCAGTCACACGACTGAACACTCAGTCATGCGAATGGATCAACCGCATGTCTCAATCGCACGACTGAACCATGCAAATGGTCCAGTCGCATGATTGAGAAACCTTAACCTATATACCACTTAATTCGTGAAAAAAATGAGACACTTCGAATATTTTGATACCCAGACGTACCCTAGCCGTCCAGAGACCTCTCATAACCTGTTCCAACTTCATAGATCGCAGTAGATCGATTGCTAATCGTTCTTAACGTTTAGTTTCAATCTTTAATTGATTCTACATTTGTTCTCACTAATTGGATCACCAGTCAAATAGTGTTAGGATCACGGTATCTAGTTTGATCAATAAGATTGGATTTGCAGAGGAATGAGCTCACAAATTAACAAATTTAAACAAGAAGACATGAAATTTATCAATGAAACAGTATTTATTATAGAGAGAGAAATTCTTCCAAAAGGAATATATTCATTCAATATACGTTTTGGCTCGGCCTATCGCATGGTTACAATTACGTCATCTTTCCTTTTATAAGGAAAGCTGACGTCAGCTGATGTCATTTGACAGTGACATCTAACTGTTATTTAACTACTGAAAGTTAACACAACTACTGAAGATGTCAAACAACTGACATCTTCTAACAAAAATACCAAGTGTTAACTATCACTACAACTACTGAAAAGAAACTACTGAAACAACAACGACTGAAGAACATGCTCTTCAGTCATTTTACAAGTACTGAAATAGAAAATAAAACTACTGAAAGGAAACCATCACAACAACTGAAGAATGCTTCTTCAGCTGTTGTGACAAACTCTGAAAGCTTTAGTACTTGGACTTCTTGAACCTCAGTTGTTGTCATCAGCTGATGTCTTCAGTCTTTGTACTTTAGCTGTTGATCTTCAGTACTTTAGTCCTCAGCTGTTGATCTTCAGATTTTGGTCTTCAGCAGTTGAAGTCTTCAGTACTTTAGTCTTCAGCTATTGATCTTCAGACTTTGTCAAATAGCTGATCAAGTCTTCAGCAGTTGTTGTGATGTCTTGTGGGACTTAAAGATTTTTCTGATCTGGCTCATTGGTTCTTTTGGTCCAACAAACTCCCCTTGAACCAATGCAGCCAAAACCTTTAAGCTTATTAAAGATGTCCCACTTATTATGGCAGAAAGATTGGTCTTTTTGTCTTCTAGATCAGCTCAGAAGTGACCCTTGTAAGCACAGGCCTGGGAAGAAGTCTCAATGATCTATTTGGCAAAGGATGGATGGGAACTCTATCTTGGGGAACTGGACACAGAGCTGTTACCCCATCCATGAGATCTACTTCCCAAATATGAGTCTGTAAGACTCCTTGTATAGGCCTCAATGAAGGTTACTTGTTCCTCCATGGTAAGCTCTTCTGCTTCTCCTTCAAAGAGTGATTCAGGCCCATAGTACTCAGATAGGTATTTGACCTGCTTCCCATTTTTAGCTCCACAGTTGTTATGATTCTATATGCGAATTCATCTGGGTGAATACCCTCTAAGAACAACTGGAGCTCATTCTTTCTAACTTCCTCAAGCCTCCTATACACTAACCCCCTTTTCACCACTTTATTCTCCAGCATCTTTTCTAGGGTCAGTTTAGCTTTATAGGCTTTCTTGAAGTCATCTAGGATCTCCCAAGGTGATACTACAAAGGCCAGAGAGATCACTTCATCAACAATCTTCTTTACTTGGCCAATGTATCTCTGTGGAATATTTTTCTTTTGAATCCTATGAGACACCCTGGGATCAGGCCAAATCCTCACTCTCTCTTTTTGATATTGAATGTGTGTCTGAGAGTGTATAATCTCTGAGCATGTTTCTTCATTGATGATTGAAGATATGGCAGCATATGCTTTGTCAACTCTTCTCAACAATTCCTCATCATATTATTGTGAAGCTCTTCTTCTTCTAAATTCACTTTCACAATTTGTCTTTGAGATTCAGGAGTAATTGTTGGAGGGTGACTTATGGCCTTAGGCAACTGTATAACAGCTGAGATTGGCAGCCTATCTTCATCTTCATCATTATCTTCTTCTCCTCTTCTAGCCTCAGTACCCTTCTCTTCCTCTTCTGGGGTACATCATCGGCTATTGATTTGTGGGTAAGGGAATTAGTCTAGTGGGTTGTGGTTGTGGTGGTTTTGGTGTGGGAATGTGACAGGCTGTTCTAGCATTTTAGATGTAAGTGAGGCTTTGGATTGTTTGACCAGTTCAGTCCTGCTCCCAGCACCAGCTTCATTCAAAGCTTAATGACCAGCCCTTTGGTATATACTTCGGACGAACAGATCTTGGTGGTTATTGCCAAGATGCTGTCCCTGGACCATGACTTGATTTCAATCAATGATCTTCCAAGATATTTAGTATAAACTGATCATGATTTCCAATCTCTCCCTTTCCATCACACTATAACTAGCCCATCTGATTGTATCTCTTCTATTTCCAGCTTTCTGATCTCAGAGTCTAATGTGGCTGTGTCATGACCATGTCTAAATAGCTGATCTATAATTGTATCCATGATCTGCTATGAGCTTCATCAGCATTTTTAACAAGGTCTTCTAATGATTTCTCTTCATCAGCTCCTGACTCAGCACTTTTCTTTCTTTATGTAATTAACTACTCTGAGATCAGTTCTTTCTCAACCTCCTTTTCTTTCTCAGTCTGTTTCTCTGTTTCAGGCTCTTTCTCAGCATCAACTCTCTTTCTTTTCTTGTCTTTCACTGCCTTTGACTTTGCAGTCTCCCCCTTTTTGGTTGCATTGGAATCAGGGGTTTGGAAGGCAGAAAGAGATTTATGAACAGCATCATCAATAAGGGTTTGTAGATTTGAGGGAATCCTCTCATCAATGGCTTTACGCACTATGTCAGCGATGATGGGAGTGATGAGAGGTAAGGAGTTTTGAAAGATAGCAACCATCTGCTTAGAGGGGTTCTGTCCCTGAGAGATGGTGCCGAAAGCAGAGGCTGGTGGTTCAGTTATGTGTGTAGGCTCAGTGTTTGGTAAACCTTCAATTGAAGGAGCCATCTGTGGGGTTTGTGGGGTAGATGGTCTTTGATCCTGAGACATGTTGGCAAGAAGCTCTTTGAGTCTGCTCACCTCATTCTCTAGGATGGTATTGTGGGCTAGAACATTGTAGAAAAAGCCCAGGTCATCATCAGTCTGTGCTGAATCACCTGACCTCCTGATAGAATCAGGATGAACATGCTCTGAGTGTAGATCAGTAGTAGCATGTGCCCCTTGTTCTTGGTACTGGGGACTTCTTGCCTCAGGACTATGTCCTTCATCGGCAGTTGCCTCTGGTGAGGTCTTATGGATAGTACCAACTTCATCCTGATCATTTGCTGAAGCAGGAGAAGTGGCAGCCTCACCAGAAGTTCGAATCTCTTTTCTACACTTGGAGATTGAACATGGTAACCCTGTGCGGTGGGTTATCAGAAGCATTTTGGTCCTCCCCCTCAATGGTGAGGCTATCCCAGTTTTGATTGGTATCTGGGGAGGGGTGAGGAATGCAACTGAGTCAGCACTTTTGCAACTATTATGGTAGGACTTTGGGGGGCGGTTGCAGTGGGAGATGGTGTGAAGGCAGTATGCACCGGGGAGAGTGGTGCGTTTCAATGGCAACCTCCTCAAGTGAGGAAGGTTCCAGATGTATAGGTGCCCCATATGTGGTTGCTACAGGCTCCTATTAAGAGGAAACCTGAGCAGTTGAGGGTGGGTGAGTATGTGTATCTACTGGGGGGTTATGGCGAGTAGATATATCCTGTGTTTGTGTTGCAGGGGCATCCTCAGGGGACTCATCTCCCTGAGCAGCCTTTTTGGGTTTCTTGTGTTTGGGTTTGGTGGGGACTTGGGTTTGGAGGTGGTGGCTGTGGGTTCCAGCTGCGTGGGTTTTTGCAGCTTGGCAGCCTGTTTGAGTGACTGGTCTGAGTTGTGCCTGGAGTATACTTCAGGCAATACAGCCATGGCAGGGACTCCAAGGCTAACAAGTCCCTCAGCTTTCAGCTGGTTCTCTATTATGGCCATTATGAACCATGGATATAATATCCATCAGTTAGCAATAGGTTTTAGGACCATATCCTTAAGTTCAAGAAATAATATTTCAGAAAAATTTAAGTTTTGTTGCTAAAGGATAGAGAAGAATACCTGCTGCCACCTGGTTACATTTGATCCTAAGACGAAGTCTTAGGGGCTAGGCAGACATTCACCATATGAAAAATAAGGCATTCTGCGTCATGGAAATGCCTCTTTAAAATGGTAGAGGCGTTGAGATTACCCTGGTATCCATGTTGGGCAAAGGATAGATCAGTGATGCCCTTGAATATCCAGTGGGGAAGGTGGCATCATCAGGTGTAGGGTTTGGCGAAGGATTGCCGGAGTGATGACCACCTTTCGGGAGTTGACGAACGACTGGAGAGACTCGGTGTCATTCTCCCCAGTGGTAAGGGTGACGTTCGTCCAGAACTGTTTTAGGGATTCGGCATAAATGGTAGGATTGATAAGGAAGGCCGTTGTGTATGGAGAATGGACCATTAGATCAATAGCAGTATCAAACTTCGTCCAGAAAGGTGATTTGGTAAGGTAGGCAACACAGTTGTGTGTGGTTTAAGCTGCATGTTCGCCATTATGTGAGAGAAGCTTATGAGTTTTTGAACGTTAGGTTTGAGATGATGAAGCTCTGTAAGATTAGGTATTTATAGGGTAAAGGTTATAAAGCAACTGAAGGGTTTGGTGTTAGTCATCAGTAATTTTAAACGACTGATGACGTGGTATTAACCTTCAGAGGTTGAAACAACTGAAGTCTTGGTTTTGGTCATCAGTAGTTATAAAAACTACTAAAAAACCATGGTTTTGACTTCAGATGTTGGAAACAACTGAGGACTTGGTGTTAGTCATCAGTAGTTGTGAAACTACTGAAGACATGGTTTTGTCATCAGCTGTTAAGGTGAAACAGCAGTTGAGAAACAATGAAGAGAAAATTCTTATCAGTAGTTGTCGTCAATTCTTAGCTTTTCAGTTGTTTCATACTGTCCTTAACACTTACTCATCAGACCTTTTGGCTGTTTTCAGTTGTTTCATAGGACAACAGTACTTATCTGTGTTTACTAACATCAATAGTTAGAACTACATCAGTAGTTTGTAACAGAATCAGTACTTATTTGTGACGTTTACTAATGATCATCAGTACTTGTTTACTGAGATCATCAGTAGTTGTCACTTATTCTAGCTGCAGCATACCAAGCCTTAACACTAGGTTTTGGAAAGTTGAACTATCCAAAGGCTTAGTAAAAATATGTGCAAGCTCATCAGTACTAGGCACAAACTTTGGATCAATCAGACCTTTTTCAAAACAGTCCCTAATAAAATGGTGTCTGATCTCTATATGTTTGGTCCTAGAGTGCTGGACAGGATTCTTGACAATGCAAAGAGCTGAAGCACTGTCCATTAATAATGGAGTCTTAGTCTCTGTAATGCCATAATCCAAAAGTTGGTTCTGAAGCCAGAGTACCTGAGATGTACAACTTGCAGCAGCAATGTACTCTGCTTCAGCAGTGGATGTAGCAACAATGTTGTTTCTTACTCTGCCAAGAAATCAAACAGTTGCCTAGGAATTGACATCCACCAGAAGTTGACTTTCTGGTTAACTTACACCCTGCATAGTCACTATCAGAAAAAGCAACTAATTTGCAAGAGTGTCCAGTGAATACCATAAACCTAGAGAGATTGTGTACCTTGCAGATATCTAAAGATCCTCTTGACTGCAATCAAATGAGACTCTTTAGGAGCAGCCTGAAATCTAGCACAAACACAAGTTGCAAACATGATATCTGGTCTAGAAGCTGTTAAGTACATCAAGGACCCAATCATACATCTGTAAAGTGTTTCATCAACAGCTTTACCTTTCTGATTTGCATCCAGTTGTGTGGTGTTGCACATGGGAGTAGAACAGGGCTTACAGTTTTGTAAATCAAACTTATTCAAAAGATCTTTTGTATATTTAGACTGATGAATGAAAGTCCCATCAGCTTTTGTTTGATTTGCATCCTAGAAAGAACTGTAATTCTCCAATTGCACTCATTTCAAACTTCTTTTGCATTAAATTGGTAAAGTCATCACACAACTGGAGATCAGCGGATGCAAAAATAATATCATCAACATAAATTTGAACAAGTAGTTATGATGATCCACCTTCTTAATGAACAAAGTTTTATTTATGGAGCCTCTAGTGAAATTATTTTGAAGAAGAAAAGTTGATAATGTCTCATACCAGGCTCTAGGAGCTTGTTTCAACCCATAAAGAGCCTTATCAAGTGTATACCAATCTGGATGTTTATTATCCTCAAAACCTGGTGGTTGACACACATAAACCTCTTCTTTTATTTTACCATATAAAAATGCACTTTTAACATCCATTTGAAAAACTTTAAGATTGTGGAATGCAGCATAGGCTAAGAACAATCTAATTGCCTCCAGTCTGGCGACAGGAGCAAAGGTTTCATCATAATCAATACCTTCTTCCTGTGCAAACCCCTGAACAACCAGTCTGGCCTTGTTCTTAACAATAAGCCCATTTTCATCTGCTTTATTCCTAAACACCCATTTAGTGCCTATTGCACACTTACCTAGGGGTAGAGGAACCAGTTCCCACACTTGCTGCTTGTTGAACTGAAGTAGCTCAAGCTGCATGGCTTCAACACCATCCATTGTCTCTCAAAGCAACATGATAGTTCTTTGGCTCTAGCTGACTGATGAAGAGAGCAAGAAGCAGAAGTTAGACAATTGACTTCTGGTTGAGACACACAGCATTGATATCACCAATGATTTGAGACATGGGGTGATTCTTCAGCTCTGGTACACAATAAGATCAGTGCAAGTGTTTGTAGCTGTTCAGCTGCAGCAGATGTTGATCCAGATTCTTGAAACCAAGTATGAGATGGCAAGTCAAATGATGTAGAGAATCAGAAATCTCATCAGCATTTTTGTGGATGGAGCAGCTAGCTGAGCTACAGGAACATCAAGTTTAGTAGACACATGCAGTTGTTCACTAAACTTGAAAAGGTGAGTACTGATATCATCATCATCTTCAGTACCACCAGTGGAAGTCATGCTGCAGAAGATGATTTATCCACATGATCTGCAACAACTAGAGGTTGATAAGGAACATATTACAGTATGTCCAAATCAAATAACTCCACAGGTTTTGTGGAATCTTGTCCTTTGGAGATTCATTAAACTTCACATGCAGAGTCTCTTCAACTATCTTTGTTCTACAGTTGAAGACTCTGTATGCCTTGCAAGTAGATGAATAACCAACAAAATACCCTGCATCCACCTTAGGATCAAATTTGTGGAGTTGATCCTTTGTGTTGAAATGAACAAGGACACCCAAAGGCTCTGAAAAATAAAATTAGAGGAGCCAAATGATGTAGAACTTCATATGGAGTCTTCATCAACCTTGATTTACTAAGGCTCTATTCTGCATATAGCAAGCTGTGTTAACAGCTTCAGCCCAAAAGGTCAGTGGCAAACCAGAGTCAGCCAACATGGACCTCTAGCTTCAATTAAGGTCCTGCTCTTTCTCTCCACTACTCCATTTTGTTCTGGAGTCCTTGGGATGCTAAACTGCCTCTTGATTTCCTTTGAGAGATAAATATCATCAAGTGTATGGTTTCTGAATTCTGTTCCATTATCACTTTTGATACACTTGACAGATAGGGAATACTGCTTCTCAACATACAACATAAAGTTTATAATCGTCTGAGCAGCCTCATCCTTTGAATGCAGGAAGAAAGTCCATACAAATCTAGAGTAATCATCCACAATTACCAGACAATATTTCTTCTTTGCCATACTCATTACCCTCACAGGACCAAAGATATCCATGTGTCGTAATTGCAAGCAGGCAATGAACTTAGGTTCTTCAATAGGAGGGAATGAGACTTTGTGTTGTTTTCCTTTCAAACAAGCAATGCAGTTGTCTTCACATCTGAACTCCTTCATAGGCAATCCCCTTACTAAACCATGATGTATCAGCTGATTCAAGTTTTTAAGATTCACATGACCCAGCCTTCTATGCCATAATAATTCTTTTGAGAGAAGCCTTGGAAAATAGGCAAGGATGCCTTTGAGATCTATTTTCTTGGAAAGATCTAAGGCATACAATCTTCCTGTCTTGTTGGCCCTCAGAGAGTATGATCATCAACACCTTATCAATCAAACTTATAACTTTGGATGACAAAATCCTGCAGTTCTGACTGGTGAAAAGAGCAACATGGCCTTTATCACACATTGACTGACACTCAAGAGATTGTACTTGAGATTCTTCACATGGTTAACATCATCAAACTTATTTCCCCATTGGAAACAAAGCCTTTGCCAATGATGTAACCCTTAGCATCATTGCCAAAAGAAATGACCCCTTCTTTCCTTGAGAGTAATCATGAAGAAGAGAGCTGTTCCCTATCATATGCATAGATCCTCCACTGTCTACATACCAGATGCTACTATGGCATGCTGAAGAACACTGCAATCATAATAAATAGTTAGTTTTTGAGACCCAAACTTTTTGGTTTTGGGTTTGTTACATCAACAGATGGTAAACTAACAGATTTGCTATGAAGAACATCCTGAGGGTATGGAGATGGTAAGAAGAAGAATCCTTGGACATGGATTTTCTTCTCTGTGGTATCAGCACAGGAGCATCTAATTGGTTAACTCTCCCCAATAGATGTGTGAACCATCATAACAAGTTGTGTCTGATTTTGTGATAAAGCCTTCAGCTCATCAGACACATTAGTGCTTGAAAGTGATGGATTCCTGTGTTGTACCATCTTCCTTTGAGAACCTCATCTGTTGCCTGATTAACCCCTTCCCTTTTGGATTTCTTTTTGGATTTTGGGTTACAGGTTTTGATGTTGCTGGTACAAACATGGGTTCAAACTCAGTTTTCATTTTATCCATTTCTTTTTAATGTTTCATTGTGTTTGAGTTTGGAGCCCTTTTTATACCAGCAATCATCAGTAAGATGATTGAATAAGCCACATATTTCACATGGCTTTTTCTTCATCTTAAGTTGATCATCTGCTGAAGAAGATGAAACTACTGAAGACTTATTCTTCAGCAGTTTGCGATCAGTACTAGCAGTTTTCTTCCTTGCAGTACATGCTTTCTTGATATCTTCTTCAGTAGTTTTCCCACCCTCTCTACTGGGGTTTTCTTCCCTTTAGTACATGCAGTAGTTTGGGTTGTTCACCAGGTGTTATGACTTGCTCTTTAGTACTTTCAGTACTTTGTGAAATACCACCTGAGTGATCAACTTTTTGATCATGTGAGTGTCAGCCTTTGAACCATTAACATCAGCTGATAGGTTTTGGGAGGAATTAATACTGACATCAACCTCTGATGGTGCGGTATCAGATAGTAGATCACATGATGAAAAGGATTGGTTATTGCTTTCTCCATCATATTCTACCTCTGCTCGGGAGAGTAAAATCTAGGAGGAACAGTGTGATTAACCAATGCCAAACTTCACATTGGAAGCAGACTGCTTACTGAGAAGCATTTCAAAACCCTTGCAGGAATGTACCCATCGATCACACTCTACCTGGGTAGCTGCAAGTGTTTCTTTGAGGTCTATGTACTTCTCTAGAAGTACCTCTTCCCTAGCCTTATTATGATTTGCCATTTGAGTTTGTATAAATCTCATCATTCTTATCATTAAGCACAGACTCAAATTTAGCTTTTCTTTTGGATATATTTGTTCTAGCTCAATGTTCTTCTAATTAAAGCTACATTTGCTTCTCTAATAGATGCAAATGCGGCTATGCAGTGTTTCAGAACATAACTTGGCTTTGGCCTCAGAGGATACCTGTGATACCTATGGTGTGGAAGCATTAGAGGATGAAGTATCAGCAGACTCCAGAGCCATAAGAGCAAGATTTCCAAAAGGATTGTCACCACCATGTTGACCACACCAGAAAACAGTGTTCATGACAGACATATCATTGGTAAACTGCTCCAGTCAACAACTCCTAGGGTGAAAAAGCTGTGTTGAGGAGGTTGAGATTGTTGATGAGATTGGGAAGGTTGAGGCTCAGGAAGAGCAGGTGGTTGTTGAGCAATGGGTACTTGAACTTGACTGGTTTGTGGCATGTAATAGCAGGGATATGAATATGGCATTGGACCCTGAGGGACAAAATATGCAGGAGATAGAGGTTGTGATTGATGACCAAAACTAGCAGGATGTTGCCCTCTGTTTTGTTGAATATTACTTGGAAAAGTAACAAAGTTGCAGAGGAGTTAGATCCAGATGATCTACACTCTCTTGCAAAGTGCCCAAGCCTGTGGCATTTGTGACACCTCAACTTACTCTTGTCAAAACCAACTTTGGTTTTGCCAGAGAGTCCAGGGAATTTCCTACCAGAGTTCTTGTAGAACTTCTGAGATCTGATATTAATCAAGGCCATTTGGCTCAGAATATCCATCTCTTCTAAGTCATCATCAGCTATACCTTTCAAATCTCCATAATGAAGCACAATTGTCACTATTACAGCCTGACTGACTATCAACACTCACAAATGCATGATTAGAACTGTTTGAAGAGAAATCTATATGCACATCATAATTACTTTCTGATGCAGCATATTCTGACTCATGACCGACCAAGGCAGTGTTCCTGGTACAAAGTCTTCAGTGAGCTTGCCTGATGATGCCAGTTTCCTTTTCTGCTCTATCTCTCTTCAAATGTAAGCAGTTTCCCATGAAGTTGGGTGAGAGATAGGCTATCCAGATTTGCATTGGAGCGTAGGACAATTGTATATGTGTCCCATCTCTCAGGAAGTGATCTGAGGAATCTGTGTTCATCTGGCTATTAGTGTATTCATGTTTGACCATTTTCAGTCAGAGATCAAACATGAAAAACGCTCAAACTGTTGAGTCAGAGTCTCACCCTTCCTATGAGCAAATGTCTCATATTTTGGGCAAGTATTCCCTATTGTTTGCTATGACCTCATCAGTACCACCGAATTGTTCTTTCAGTGCCTTCCAGAGGTCATGAGCAGTTTCATGATGCATAAGCCCAGAATAGATTTCATTAGGCAGTGCCATGGCCAGAATTCCATGAGCTTTAGCATCTATCTCAAACAGTTACGATCCTCATCAGAGTATGTTCCTTCTTCTTCGGAACCATTTGGTGGTTTTCGGATTGTTCACCATAGGCTTATGTGGACCATGTACCACAGATGTCCAACAACCTGAACTATTAACAAACAGGTGATGGAGCATTCTTCGTTGCCATATGTTATACTCAGTCCTAACCAGCATCGGAGGCTTGGTGAGGAACCGGTATTGTGAGGGTCATTAGAAGGAGTAGTCATAATCAGAATTCAGACAAATTCAAGGTAAACAAAGTAAATCTAGCTCAAAACCACTTAGAACCTCAAACAAAATAGCCAGAAGCAGCAGAAACTCAATCTCTATAACCGATTTTTGCAAATTAGCTAATTCGATCAAACGTAGATAGCAAAATAATAGTTTCAATGATCAATTGTTAAGTCGATCAATGATTAACTAGCTTTGATACCATTTGTTAGGATCACGGTATCTAGTTTGATCGAGGAATAAGCTCACAACTTAACAAATTTAAACAAGAACACATGAAATTTATCAATGAAACAGTATTTGTTATAGAGAGAGAAATTCTGCCAAAAGGAATATATTCATTCAATATACGTTTCGGCTCGGCTTATCGCACGGTTACAATTAGGTCATCTTTCCTTTTATAAGGAAAGCTGACGTCAGCTGATGTCACTTGATAGTGACATCTAACTGTTATTTAACTACTGAAAGTTAACACAACTACTGAAGATGTCAAACAACTGACATCTTCTAACAAAAATACCAAGTGTTAACTATCACTACAACTACTGAAACAACAACGACTGAAGAACATGCTCTTCAGTCGTTTTACAAGTATTGAAATAGAAAATAAAACTACTGAAAGGAAACCATCACAACAATTGAAGAATGCTTCTTCTGCTGTTGTGACAAACTCTAAAAGCTTCAGTACTTGGACTTCTTAAACCTCAGTTGTTGTCATCAGCTGATGTCTTCAGTCTTTGTACTTCAGCTGTTGATCTTCAGTACTTTAGTCTTCAGCTGTTGATCTTCAAACTTTGGTCTTCAGCAGTTGAAGTCTTCAGTACTTTAGTCTTCAGCTATTGATCTTCAGACTTTGTCAAATAGCTGATCAAGTCTTCAGTAGTTGTTGTGATGTCTTGTGGGACTTAAAGGTTTTTCTGATCTGGCTCATTGGTTCTTTTGGTCCAACAAATAGGATTCCATACTATTTGATTCAGTATACGCGTAAATCTGTTAGTATTCGTCCAGTACACGATCCCTAACAAGTGGTATCAGAGCTTTGGCTCTAGATTTACGTGTGATTCAATCATTTTGATATAAAAATTGTGTTTGTACGCTCAAAATTATAATCTTTTGTGTCAAATCAGGTTTTAGACGTCTCCTGATCGTAAAAGTTAAGTTTTTTCCGGCATACGACAATTAGGGTTAGCAAAAATTCGTGTTTTTGCATTCAAACACCTTAAACCTAGAAATTTTCGAAATCCAGCAGGTTCAGTCACACGATTGAATCAATCGCACGAATGAGGTCATACGCATTCCCCATACGCACAATTGGACTCAGTCGCACTTCCATTCGCCCGACTGAGAAGACTATTCGCATTGTTCATCCGCATTAGTTCTTTCGGCCGACTGAGTCATCCACATTTGTTCAGTCGCATGATTGAACCATCCGCATAGTTCAATCGCCCGAATAGCCCAATCACACACATTCATTTGCACTAATACAAAAGGTTGGTTTAAAGTTAAAGTTAATAGCAATGGAAGACCAATATTCAACTTTCACAGTAGGGAGAGACTCACGTATACAAAACTTACTGCTACTGGAGAATGAAGTGGGGAATCACAACAAACCCCCAAAGCTAATCACGTTAGACGAGTATCCACAATGGAAACAACATTTCAAGATCAACTTAAATGGAGTAGATCCAAATCTGTGGAGTCTATAGAGTCGGGGTACAGCATGCCTGTAGGAGCTGATGGTGTCAAACTCACACTTGGTGGCATGACTAACGGACAAAAGGTGGAATACAATGCAGAGAATAAGGTTTATGCTTTGCTTACACAGTCAATTCTGAAGGATATTTTCCATCAATTCTTGGAATATACACAAGCAAAGAAACTCTGGGATGCATTGGAGAAATGGTATGATAGAAACGCATCATTGAAGGGCATAAAGGCTAAGGCTTTAAAGAAGGAGTTTGACAACTTCTCCTCGATGGAAAAAGAAAGCCTAGATGATGTGATTGATAGGTTCTACCACTTGATGATTGAGATGCACACTCATGGAGTATCGACGTCAATGGAGGACAAAGTGTCCAATTTTGAAGATGGGCTGCTGGAGAAATGGGTGTCATTTGTCTCCAATTTCAGACAGAATGGTATGCTAACAAAGTTAGATATCAATGAATTCATTCTGAAACTAGAGAAGAAGAACTAAGGATGAAGTACAGAGCTCCAAAGGCTTCTTATGATCAAAATCCAGCGCTGTACAATGCGACTCCTCAAGCCAAAACATCTGGAGCACCTCTTCAGATAGGTTTTGTATCAAGATCGTCTGGTCCTTCACCAGCCTCTACTTCAGGGTTAGAAACGTCAGGGTCGTCTGGTACCCAATACATTGCACCTGAAGCAAATGCAGCAAAGCTGATGACCGAGAACTTCGGCAATGTGACAGTTGAAGTAGCTAAAGATCACATGGATCTCTTAACTGTGGTAGTCCACTCCTATGATGGACTAATTGCTGTTAAGATTGGGAACTGCCATCTGGCAGATGAGGATTATGAGCAGGTGGATGAGACAGAGCTGGAGCGGATGGACATAATGTGGGCCTTAGCCAGTGCAGTCCGGAGAGCTAAGAAGTTTGTCAAAAAGACCGGACAAAATTTGATTGCAACTAAGGACACTACCTTCGCTTTGACAAATCTAAGGTAACCTGCTTCAACTGCGATGAGAAAGGGCACTTCAAAAGGAGTGTGTGAAGCCAAAGAAGACTAGCAATAGGAATCCATTCTCCTCCTTCAATCGTCAGGAGAAACCCACTAGCAGTCCTACTTCATCAAGCACGGATCCAAAGCCTTGACTGCTCATGATGATGAAGGACAAGACTGGAGCTTTCGGTTTGTCTCACCAGGAGAATCCAATATCGCTAGTGTGGAGGATATAGATGATGACTCTGCCAGTGAAGGAGATATAGCAGTCGAACTTGCGATGTCAACATCAGAAGAAACTGCACAAGTGGTCAATACCTGCCTGAAGACGGGAATACTAAAACAACGTCAGAATCACCAGCTCCAGAAACATCAGATTCTACATTGATGGCCGATTCTTCAGAAACCGCTTAGGTAAGTACTACTGACCAACTCTTTAATAATCATGCTTGTTCTGATTGTAATAAATTTAGGGAAAGTATTGATTTAAAATTTTCTAGGTTATTAGATCATAATGATAACTTAGTAAAGGACTTGGAACTATGCAATGAAGCTAACAGAGTTTTAAAACAAAACGAGCATAGTTACAAAGAAAGGATAGACCTTTTGAACAAACAGCTTAGGGAAACAGAAGTTGTAGCCTTAACCAAGCTAAGACATTATGTATTATCTAAACTCCCTAGAGGACCTAAGAAACAAAAGGCAGTTTTAGAAGTAGAAGTTAATTCCCTAAAACAAAAACTGCATAGTTGGACTAGTTCTTCACACATAGTCCAAAACTTAGTGAGAGAGAGAAACAATGGGGAGGGATTGGGTTATAAAGTGGTTCCACCACCACATGAGATCTTGATAAACACAAAATGCAAACCAATTAAAGAGAATCCAATCAAGGATCATGTGGTGTCGACTCCTCTTGTAAGTGATCCAGATTACACATGTTCATCAAATGAATCTGGCACTAAACAAAAGGAGGCCACTTCAAAGGCAAAAGGTAAAATGCCTTGTGTTAATCTGGACAAAGAGTTTGAAAAGGTTAGTATTAAATCTGGTTCAACAATTGTCAAATCTAAACCTAAAAAGACCAGTAATATTAACCAATCACGTGCATCATGTCAAAGTCCAAAAAATAGAAAAGAAAAAGATGTTAAAAATGTTAAAGCAATTAATTTTGTTAAACCAGACAAAACATCTAAACAATCAGAGTCAAAACCAAAACAAAGTAAGGTCACCCGGTGTCACATACATCTCCACAAAAATAGTTAAATCGTAAAGTCAAAAGCAGAGCTTGCTATAGTTGTGGAGAGTATGGACATATTGCGTCTCATTATCCTTACTATCAGACACCGAGGAGGAAAGTTGAACTCCCTAAACAAAAACCTAGCTCTTTTAAGAGGAACTCAGTGATGCCACCTAAAAGAGATAGCGAACCTAAAGTTCAACACATTAGCCAGTCGTCTGTTTATCATAAACAGGCTTACACAAAGCTGGCTTGTGGAAGTAGAAATCAACCTCATTGTTTGATAATGAGAAAAAGAAGACATCTGAGCTTCCCTCACCTTTGAACGGTCAATGGGTAACATTTATGATGTGTGATGCCTCTGGGAAACCCAAGCCAGTGAAGGCTTGGGTCCCTAACCGGAACTAATATTTTCAAATTGAATGTGCAGGGTGTTCGATATAGTGCTGAAACCAACACGTGGATTATAGACAGCGGAGCATCCATGCACATGACAGGGAACATGGATCTCTTATCAAATGTCAAACAGATAAAAGGAGGTCACATTTCATTTGCTGGAAACAAAAGTGGGTACATCATAACTTAAGGGGAAGTAGGTAATCAGAAAGTGAAGTTTGACAAGGTAAACTACGTTCAAAAACTTCATAATAACTTGCTTTCTGTTTCTCAAATTTGTGATAAAGACTTTAAGGTAGTGTTTGACAACAAGAAGTGTTATGTCGTGAAAAAGGACTACGTCATCCCAGAGGATCAAGTATTAATGACTGCCTCAAGATATAAGGACCTTTATGTCTTGGATATATCAAAGGCCTCCACTACGAATCATGAAGTTTAGTGCTTGTTGTCAAAAGCTACTGAGAAGGAATCCATCTCCTGGCATAGGAGAATGGGACACATTAATCCACAGAAGATGATTCACTTGATCCAGAATGATCTAGTGAGAGGAGTTAACGTCAAAAACTTCCAACTTCTGGATTTCTGTGTTGCGTGCAAGAAGAGCAAACAGACGAAGAAGTCTCATAAGGAAAAGAAAGTTCACTCTATAAAACTCCTCTTGAACTTCTTCACATTGATCTGTTTGGTCCAGTCAGTATAAGAAGCATCACAGGCGACTTGTACTGCTATGTAGTTACTGATGACTACTCAAGATTCACTTGGGTGATGTTTCTTAAATCCAAATCAAAAACATTTGAGTCATTCAAGGAGTTAGTAACTACTCTGGAGTCCCTATACAAGTTAAAGGTATGTCAAGTGCACTCAGACAACAGAACCGAGTTCAAGAATCAATGGATGGAGGCTTACTGCAAGGAAAAAGGAATTGTGCATCAGTTCACTTCTGCCTACACTCCTCAGATGAATAGCGTTGCTGAAAGGAAGAATCGCAGCTTGATAAAGGTAGCACAGACCATGCTAGCAACCTCAAAACTTCCTATCCAATTCTAGAATGAAGCTGTTGCAATGCGTGTTATACGCTAAATCAGGTTCTGGTAGTTAAACGCCATGGAAAGACGTGTTACGAGTTACTACAACGACGTAAACCTAATCTAGAGTATCTCGAGCCGTTTGGCGCTCCGTGCACCCTACTGAAGAAGACGTAGGAGGGAAAATTCAGCGAGTAGGCTGAAGAAGGTATCTTTCTAGGATACAACATACCGAGCAAGAGGGTCTACAACAACTCAACCGGTCAGGTAGAAGTGTGGTGTAAGGTCGATGTTCAGAGATACACCACACCACCTGCTGGAAAAGGACCCACCTTCTTTTTCAATTATGATGGATTCTTCAAGTCCTTCAACATACCACTCTCCACTTCTGATGATGAGTTAGCTACAAAGATGATGTATAATGTTCTAAACACACCATCTCAGGAATCTACATCATCCAACGTACAAGGTGATTCATCTACCAACTCAAGGGAGCACTTGCAGATAGCGACTCTTCCTTTGATGAAGAAGCTGTGGAGACTGATCAGAACAATCTAGAGCAACAGGTTCCCCCTATTGATAGTCCACAAGCATCTGACATTGATGCCTCTACGTCTTCGGAACCTTAGACTCCTACTACCTCAGATACTGAACCAAATGTTCATAATCTTGATTCTGAGGTAGTTGTTCCAACCACTCCTAGTTCATAACTAAATGTGTATCATCCTTTGGATAATGTCATTGGAGATGTGAGATCAGGAGTTCAGACCAGAAATCAGTTGTATTCAGCTGATTATGCCTCAGTGATGGAAAAGGGTTACATTCATGATGGTGCATATCGTTGCTTTGTGTCTCAGTTTGAGCCAAAGTATGTTAGTGAAGCCCTAAATGATGAGGCATGGGTGAGTTCCATGCAAGAAGAACTTCTTCAGTTCAAGAAGTTAGGTGTATGGACTCTGGTGGATAGACCTAAAGGTGCTAAGGTCATTGGCACAAAGTGGGTCTTGAAATGAAAGAAAGATAATCAAGGCGTGATCATCAAAAACAAGGCTCGACTTGTTGTCCAAGGATTTCGACAAGTCGAGGGCATTGACTACAATGAAGTGTTTGCACCCGTGGCAAGAATGGAAGCAACCCGTATCTTCCTAGCCTACGCATCGTATATGAAGATTAAATTTTATCAACTTGATGTGAAGAGTGCATTCCTTCATGGTGAAATCAGAGAGACAGTGTACGTAAGTCAACTCGAGGGATTTGAGGATCCATATCATCAGGACAGAGTTTACAAACTCGATAAGGCTTTATATGGGCTTCATCAAGCTCCCAGAGCCTGGTATGAGAAACTCTCGACTCACCTTGTGAAACACGGTTTTCACAGAGGCGTCATTGATTGTACACTGTTCATAAAAGAAAAGGATAGAGATTTAGTGCTTGTCCAATTTTTTCGATGACATAATCTTCGATTAAAAGAACAAAGATCTATGTAAAGAGTTTGAAGCAGTAATGAAGGCTGAGTTTGAAATGAGTGCCATGGGAGAGATGAAATTCTTTCTCGGGTTATAGGTAGATCAGACATCAAAAGGGATTTTCCTACATCAGACCAAGTATGTAGGAGATATCCTCAGTCGGTTTGACATGGAGAATGCTTCTGCAACTGGGACTCCACTTGCTACAAACCATGATGTAGCATCCGACGAGAATGGTGATCTGGTCGATGCCACCATGTACCGAGGTATGATTGGGTCTCTCATGTACCTCACTGCCTCAAGACCTGATATCATGTACGCGACATGTTTATGTTCAAGATATCAGGCAAAGCCAAAAGTCAACCATCTGATAGGGGTCAAAAGGATCTTTCATTATCTGAAGGGTACTCCAACTCTTGGGTTGTGGTATCCTCATGACGATGACTTCGAGCTGACAGAGTATAGTGACTCGGATTACGGTGGCTGCAAGATGAACTACAAGTCTAGTTCAGCGGGATGTCAATTCTTTGGGAGGAGATTAGTGACCTGGCAGTGTAAGAAGCAAACCTCGGTTGCTTTGTCAACCTATGAAGCCGAATACGTTGCCGCTGCAAGTTGCTGTTCACAAATCATATGGATTCAACAGCAAATGCGGGACTGCGGTTTAAAATTCTCTTCTACTCCTATTTTTGTTGATAACTCTACTGCGATTGCAGTAACTAAAAATCCGGTCCAACATCCTAAGACCAAACACATCGGCATAAAATATCACTTTATACGTGATTACTTTGACAAGAACTTAATTGATGTGAATAAAAAAAATATTGATTTTCAACGTGCTGACCTCTATACAAAGGCTTTTGACAAACCACTTTTTTTTATTTGTTAGAGGTCAATGACATTAAAAAGAAAAGTGATGTAATTCCTGATGATGACCATGTGTAGTCCGATGCGTATTGTCCATTTTCTTTTAATTTTACTTTTAAGTTTATTTTGTTTAAGTAGCTTAATTAAATTAGTGTTATTCGATCACCTATTAAAATCCTAAAAAGCGTAAATCGGTTATGGTTTTATAATTTTAGGGGGAGAATAGGTCAGTTAGTAACATTAACAAAAAAAACGAGGGAGAAGGAGAGGCTAGCCGATAGAAAGTAGATCGTATTTGTGATACCGATTCAATGACTTTGGTAAATGATTGTACACAGGTACAAATCACTTGGGACTCTAAAAGATTAAATAAAATAAGATGCGAAGTTCAAAGCATAAGTCTGTGCAGTCTGAGCAATATAAAATGAAAAATGATAGTAAAACTAGCTACTACTAAGGTAACACAAAGAAAGTAGACCTAGAGGTTGTTAGACCATAGATGATATGTTGGTAGATTCAACACAATAGATGATTAGACCTTACTGGTGATCTCAAGAACAACTAAGTTGTTCAACAAGCTGTGGGTTAACATCTTATCCCTGGTTAACACAAACAACAAATTCCAATAAGGGGTGACGAGCAGAATAAACGCCACAAACGTGTGCGAAAGACCAAAATATGAGCAAAAGAAATCAAACTAATAACTTCTATTGTTGGTGAGATCTATGCAAAAAGATTAAAAATGCTCAAACAAGAAGATAGGTTATGTGCCTCTCTGCTGTACGGTAGCACTGACCTGAGGATAAGCATAACCTGTATATTCTAGACTTCATTGTTGTTTGCCGCCTCTCTGCTGTGCGGTGGCACTGACCTGAGGTTTGGCTTCTCTCTGAAAAGTTCTAAGAATAGTTTCTTCGTGAAAATTACCCTGAGACCGCTCAAAAATCTCCTAAGGAATGTTGATTACCATATAAGGGTGGGATCCACAAATGCTTTTTGAAATAATCAAACCTTAAACTATCACCAATATGTGTCAAAAGTCTGTGTATGGGTTTAAGAGGACCAGTATACTGACAATCATTGTGGCTACAATTCTTGAAAGTCCAAATCAAGGTGGGATCTATTAGTACTAGTATGATTTCCTAAACTTGCTAACGACTCTAGATGAATAACAAGAATTAAGCATCAAAAGGTGTTGATAACATGTCCCAAATGATTTGACTTGCATGTATGATTCCAATATGAATTGGTCCAGTTATGGTCAAAAGTAATTGAAGCTGCCTATTCCGGAACCAAATCCATTAGATTTCTATCTTAGGATTTACACCTCACACAAAAAGTCAAAAACAACTTTAGTTTTGTATTTCAGTTTAAGTCTTTTATTTTATTTTAGTCAATTTCAGTTTGTTTGATATCGGACTACGCCATGGAATTCATTAGGGGACTTAATCATCTAAAAGGGTCACGTCTGAGGTGACCACACGTGTTTTCAAAGGTAAAATCAGTCACGTCTGAGGTGACAAATTGTTTAAAAGGATCACGTCTAAGGTGGTCAAAATTTTTTCAAGTTAAAATGATCATGTCTAAGATGATCAAATGCACATAAAGTTTAATCAAAAGTTAAAAAGGGTTAAGTGAGAAATGGTCATAAAGTCAAAATCATGAGTATGATCCAATCGCACGACTAGACCATGAGTATGGACCAACCGTGCGATGGACCATACTCATGCACTAAACAGCCGAATGACACATGAGTATGAACCATTCACCCGAATGGCTTATCAGAATGAGCCATTCGACCGAATGGAAATGTGCAAATGAGTCAGTCGCCCGTCTGAAATCAAGTCGGCCGACTGAATGTGATCGACTGAGCCAATCGCACGACTGAGGTCCATTCACCCAAATGAACTGAGCGAATGGGTCCAGTCAGCCGATTGAACTCAGATTCATTATAAATAGGGCCACAGTCGATCGCATTCAACTCATCACCCCCTAATCGCCCTCATATCGCACAAACGACCATTACTCTGCCCGAATTTCATCACACCAAAACTACTAACAACTGTTGATTTCTGACGATTGTGTGTTGTTATACAGGTACAATGTGATGATATCTCACCGAAATCTAATGGAATGATGCCCTAATTTTAGTATTTTGACCCACACAAGAACCGAACCATTTACTGGACAAATAACCTAATTAAACTAAGTAACATGTTGAAATTAAAGCTATTAGGTTATTATTTAATTAAATGTGAGTCTAATGTACCAAAACATGACGTCTAATTCTAAGTTTTGGACCAAATTTGATTTTGAGTTCAACACAGTCGACTGAACAGTGGGTCATGCGACTGGACACCAAGATGAACTCCAATCGCACGATTGAGCTGGTCGAATGGCTCAATCGGCCGAATGGATCATACGAATGAGCTCAGTCGGCCGACTGAACCAATCGCAGGCTCAGTCAACCGATTGAACTCAGTCGCCTGCTCAGTCACCCGACTGAATCCAATCGCAGGCCAAGTCAACCGACTGAACACAATCGCATGTTCATTCTGGTTCATTCATGCGATTGAACCATTCGATTGTGTTCAGTGAGTTGACTTGTCATGCGACTGGATTCAGTTGGGTGACTGAGCAGGCAAATGAGTTCAATCGGTTGACTGAGCCTGCGATTAGTTCAGTCGGCCGACTGAGCTCATTTGTATGATCCATTCGGCCGATTGAGCTATTCGACTAGCTCAATCGTGCGATTGGAGTTCATCCTGGTGTCCAGTCGCATGACCCACTGTTCGGTCGACTGAGATTCGAAAATGAACCAATTCTTGAAATTAGACATTGCATAGCGGTTCTTTAGACTCACAATCATTATACTAATAACCTAATAACCTTTATTTCAACATTTACTTGGTTTAGTTAGGTTATTAGTTCATTTAAAGTCTCGGGTCTTGTTAGGGCCAATTTCTTGATTTTGAAGTCTAATCGAAGGAGTTTTGGGCATGTTCACACCGCATTTTACCTATATAAATACCAACGAATGTCAGAATATGAGAATATGCAAGCAATTTGGGTCAGAGGAGATTTTGGCAGTGTAACGGTAGGCTGTGTGATTTTAGGGCGATTGGGGGTGATGAGTTGAATGCGATCGACTGTGGTCCTATTTATACTGAATCTGATTTCAATCGGCCGACTGGACCCATTCGCTCGGTTCGTTAGGGCGAATGGACCTCAGTTGTGCGATTGGCTCAATCGATCACATTCAGTCGGCCGACTGGACTTCAGTCGGGTGACTGACTCATTCGCACAGCTCCATTCGGTCGACTGGCTCATTTTGATAAGCCATTCGGGTGAATGGTTCATACTCATGTGCCATTCGGTTGTTTGGTGCATAAGTATGGTCCATACTCATGGTCCAGTCATGCGATTGAATCATACTCATGATTTTGACTTTATGACCATTCCACACTTAATCCCCTTTTTAACCTTTGAATAAACATTATGAGCATGTGATCATCTCAGACATGATCCTTTTAAACAAGTTGTCACCTCAGACGTGACTGATTTTTCATTTGAAAACACGTGTGGTCACCTCAAACGTGACCCTTTTTGGTGATTAAATCCCCTATTGAATTCCATGGCGTAGTCCGATATCAAACAAACTGAATTTGACTAAATTTAAACAAAGTGAAAGACTTAAACTGAAATACAAAACTAAAACTTGTTTTTGACTTTTTGTGTGAGGTGTAAATCCTAAGATAGAAATCTAATGAATTCGGTTTCGGAATAGGCAGCTTCAATTAATTTTGACCATAAATGGACCAATTCAATTTGGAATCATACAGTCAAGTCAAATCATTTGGGACATGTGATCAACACCTTTTGATGCTCAATTCTTGCTTTTCATCTAGAGTCGTTAGCAATTTTAGGAAATCATACTAGTACTATTAGATCACCACATTGATTTGGACTTTCAAAAATTGTAGCCACGACGATTGTTAGTATACTTGTCCTCTTAAATCCATGCACAGACTTTTGACACTGATTGGTGATAATTTAAGTTTGCTCATTTCAACAAGCATTTGTGGATCCCACACTTATATGGTAATCAACATTCCTCAGGAGATTTTTGAGCGGTCTCAAGGTAGTTTTCAAGAAGAAACTATTCTTAGAACTTTCAAAGAGAAGCCAAGCCTCAGGTCAGTGCCACCGCACAGCAGAGAGGCGGTAAACAACAATGAATTCTAGAATATGTAGGTTATGCTTATCTTCAGGTCAGTGCCACCGCATAGCAGAGAGGCACAAACCTATCTTCTTGTTTGAACATTTTTTAATCCTTTTGCACAGATCTCACCAACAACAGAAGTTATTAGTTGATTGCTTTTGCTCATATTCTGGTCTTACACTCACATTTGTGGCGTTTATTCTGCTCGTCACCCCTTATGGGAATTTTGTTGATTATGTTAACCATGGATAAGATGTTAACCCGTAGCTTGTTGAACAACTTAGTTTGTTCTTGAGATCACCAACAAGGTCTAATCATCTATTGTGTTAAATCTACCAACATATTATATGTGGTCAAACAACCTCTAGGTCTACTTTCTTTATGTTACCTTTGTAGTAGCTAGTTTTACTATCATTTTTCCTTTTATATTGCTCAGACTACACAGACTTATACTTTGAACTTCGCATCTTATTTTATTTAAACTTTTAACGTCCCAAGTGGTTTGTTCCTGTGTACTATCATTTTCCAAAGTCATTGAATCGGTATCACAGATATGATCTAGTTTTAATCAGCTAGCCTCTACTCCTCCCTTATTTTTTTTGTTAATGTTACTGACCTATCCTCCCCCTAAAATTCTAAAACCGTAACCGATTTACAGTTTTAGGATTTTAATAGGAGACAAAATAACATCAATATTAAACTACACAAGGTTAAACAAATAAATAAAAGAAATAAAAATTAAAAGAAAAATGGACTATACGCATCGGACTACACATGGTCCTCTTCAGGAATTACATCCCTTTTCTTTTTAACGTCATTGACCTCTAACAAATATAGAAAACGTGGTTTATCAAAAGCCTTTGTATAGAGGTCAGCGCGTTGAAAATCAGTATTTATTTTAATCACATCGATTAGGTTCTTTTCAAAGCAATCACGTATAAAGTGATATTTTATGCCGATGTGTTTGGTCTTAGGATGTAGGACCAGATTTTTAGTTACTGCAATTGCTGCAGAGTTATCAACAAAAATAGGAGTAGAAGAGAAATTCAAACCGTAGTGCCGCATTTGCTGTTGAATCCATATGATTTGTGAACAGCAACTTGCACCAGTAACGTATTCAGCTTCACAGGTTGACAAAGCAACCGAGATCTGCTTCTTACACTGCCAGGTCACTAATCTTCTCCCAAAGAACTGACATCCCACTGATGTAGACTTGTAGTTCATCTTGCAACCACCGTAATCCGAGTCATTATACGCTGTAAGCTGGAAGTCATCATCATGAGGATACCACAATCCAAGTGTTGGTGTACCCTTCAGATAATGAAAGATCCTTTTGACCCCTATCAGATGGTTAACTTTTGGCTTTGCCTATATCTTGAACATAGACATGTCGCATACATGATATCAGGTCTTGAGGCAGTGAGGTACAAGAAAGATCTAATCATTCCTCAGTACATGGTGGCATCGACTAGATCACCATTCTCGTCGGGTGCTACATCATGGTTTGTAGCAAGTGGAGTTCCAGCTGTGGAAGCATTCTCCATGTCAAACCGACTGAGAATATCTCCTACATACTTGGTTTGATGTAGGAAGATCCCTTTTGGTGTCTGATCCACATGTAACCCTAGAAAGAATTTCATCTCTACCATGGAACTCATTTCAAACTCAGCCTTCATTACTGCTTCAAACTCTTTACATAGATCTTCGTTCTTTGAACCAAAGATTATGTCATCAACATAGATTTAGATAAGCAGTAAATCACCATCCTTTTCTTTTATGAACAGTGTACAATCAATGACACCTCTATGAAAACCATGTTTCACAAGGTGAGTCAAGAGTTTCTCATACCAGGCTCGTGGAGCTTGATGAAGCCCCTATATAGCCTTGTCGAGTTTATAAACTCTGTCCCGATGATATGGATCCTCAAATCCCTCGGGTTGACTGACGTACACTACGAGAAAAAGCCACTAGAAAGGTCATCTCTCTGATTTCACCATGAAGGAATGCACTCTTCACATCAAGTTGATAAACATTAATCTTCATATACGATGTGTAGGCAAGGAAGATACGGATTGCTTCCATTCTAGCCACGGGTGCAAACACTTCATTGTAGCCTATGCCCTCGACTTGTCAAAATCCTTGAATAGCAAGTCGAGCCTTGTTTCTGATGATCATGCCTTGATCATCTTTCTTGCATTTCAAGACCCATTTTGTGCCAATGACCTTAGCACCTTTAGGTCTACCCACCAGAGTCCATACACCTAACTTATTGAACTGAAGAAGTTCTTCTTGCATCGCAATCATTCAGTGCTTCACTAACATATTTTGGCTCAAATTAAGACACAAAGCAACGATATGTACCATCGTGAAGGTAACCCTTTTCCATCACTAAGGCATAGTCAGCTGAATACAACTAGTTTCTGGTCTGAACCCTTGATCTCATATCCCCAATGACATTATCAAAAGGATGATAGACATTTAGGCGTGATCCAGGAGTGGTTGGAACAACTACCTCAGAATCAAGATTATGAACATTTGGTTCAGTATATGAGGCAGTAGGAGTTTGAGGTTCCGAAGACTCAGAGGCATCAATGTCAGATGCTTGTGGACTTGCAGTAGGAGGAACCTGTTGCTCCTGGTTGTTCAGATCAGTCTCCACAGCTTCTTCATAAGAGAAAAGTCACTATCTTCAAGTGCTCCCCCTGAGTTGGTAGATGAATCGCCTTGTAGTCCGGATGATGTAGATTCCTGAGATGGTGTGTTTAGAACATCATACATCATCTTTGTTGCTAGCTCATCATCAGAAGTGGAGAGTGGTATGTTGAAGGACTTGAAGAATCCATCATAGTCGAAAAAGAAGGTGGGTCCTTTCCCAGCAGGTGGTGTGGTGTATCTCTGAACATCCATATTACACCACACTTCTACCTGACCCGTTGAGTTGTTGTAAACCCTCTTGTTTGGTATGTTGTATCCTAGAAAGATACCTTCTTCAGCCTACTCACTGAATTTTCCCTCTTGCGTCTTCTTCAGTAGGGTGTACGGAGCGCCAAACGTCTCGAGATACTCTAGATTAAGTTTACGTCGTTTTAGTAACTCGTAACATGTCTTTCCATGGCGTTTAACTACCAGAACCCGATTTAGCATATAACACGCATTTGCAACTGCTTCATTCCAGAATTGGATAGGCAGTTTTGAGTCTACTACCATCGTCCATGCTATCTCTATCAAGCTGTGATTCTTTCTTTCAGCAACACCGTTCATCTGAGGAGTGTAGGCAGAAGTGAACTGATGCATAATTCCTTTTTCCTTGCAGTAAGCCTCCATCCATTGATTCTTGAACTCGGTTCCATTGTCTGAGCGCACTTGACGTACCTTCAACTTATATAGAGACTCCAGAGTAGTTACTAATTCCTTGTATGACTCAAATGTTTCTGATTTGGATTTCAGAAACATCACCCAAGTGAATCTTGAGTAGTCATCAGTAACTACATAGCAGTATACGTCGCCTGCGATGCTTCTTGTACTGACTGGACCAAACAGATCCATGTGAAGAAGTTCAAGAGGAAGTTCGATAGAATGAACTTATTTTCCTTATGAGACTTCTTCATCTATTTGCCCTTCTTGCACGCAACACAGAAATCCGGAAGTTGGAAGTTTTTGACGTTAACTCCTCTCACTAGATCATTTTGGATCAAGTGATTCATCTTCGGTGGATTAATGTGTCCCATTCTCCTATAAGATGGATTCCTTCTCAGTAGCTTTTGACAAGAAGTACTGAACTTCATGATCCATTGTGGAGGCCTTTGATAGATCTAAGACATAAAGATCCTTATATCTTGAGGCAGACATTAAGACTTGATCCTCCGAGATGACATAGTCCTTTTTCAGGACATAGCATTTCTTGTTGTCAAATACTACCTTAAAGTCTTTTTGCACAAATTTGAGAAACAGAAAGCAAGTTATTTTGAAGTTGTTGAACGTAGTTTACCTTGTCAAACTTCACTTTCCGATTACCTACTTCCCCTTGAGCTATGATGTACCCACCTTTGTTTCCTGCAAACTAAACGTGACCTCCTTTGATCTGTTTGACGTTTGATAAGAGATCCATGTTCCCCGTCATGTGCCTAGATGTTCCGATTTCTATAATCCACGTGTTGGTTTCAGCACTATAGCGAACACCCTGCACATTCAGTTTGAAAACATTAGTTCAGGTTAGGGACCCAAGCCTTCACTGGCTTGGGTTTCCCAGAGGCATCACACATCATAAATGTAACCCATTGACCATTCGAGGGTGAGGGAAGCTCAGATGTCTTCTTGTTCTCATTATCAGACAATGAGGTTGATTTTTCTTTCCATAAGCCAGATTTGTGTAAGGCCTGTTTATGATAAATAGACGACTGGCTAATGTGTTGAACTTTAGGCTCACAATCTCTTTTAGGTGGTGTCACTGAGTTCTTGTTAAAAGAGCTAGGTTTTTGTTTAGGTAGTTCAACTTTCCTCCTCGGTGTCTGATAGTAAGGACAATGAGACGCAATGTGTCCATACTCTCCACAACTATAGCATGATCTGCTTTTGACTTTACGATTTACCTGTTTTTATGGAGATGTATATGACACCTGGGTGACCTTACTCTGTTTGGGTTTTGACTCTACTTGTTTAGATGTTTTGTCTGGTTTAACAAAGTTAATTGCTTTAACATTTTTAACATCTTTTTCTTTTCTATTTTCTGGATTGTGACATGATGCACGTGATTGGTTAACATTACTGGTTTTTTTGGTTCAGATTTGACAGTTGTTGAACCAGACTTTATACTAACCTTTTCAAACTCTTTTTACATATTAACGCAAGGTATTTTACCTTTTGCCTTTGAAGTGGCCTCCTTTTGTTTAGGATCACATTCATTTGATGAACATGTGGAATCTGGATCACTTACAAGAGGAGTAGACACCATATGATCCTTGATTGGATTGTTATTGATTGGTTTACTTTTAGTGTTCATCATGGTCTCATGTGGTGGTGGAACCACTTTATAACCCAAACCCTCCCTATTATTACGTTCTCTCACTAAGTGTTGGACTATATGTGAAGAACTAGTCTAACTATGCAGTTTTTGTTTTAGGGAATTAACTTCTACTTCTAAAACTGCCTTTCGTTTCTTAGTATCCTCAAGGGATTTTAGATAGTACCTAATGTCATTAGCTTGGTTAAAGGCTACTACTTCTGTTTCCCTAAGCTGTTTGTTCAAAAGGTCTATCTTTTCTTTGTAACTATGCTCATTTCTTTAACACTTTGTTAGCTTCAGTGCACTGTTCTAAGTCCTTTACTAAGTTATCATTATGATCTAATAACCTAGTAGATTTTAAATCAATGCTTTCCCTAAATTTATTACAAACAGAACAAGCATGATTGTTAAAAAGTTGGTCAGTAGTACTTACCTGAGCGGGTTCTGATGAATCAGCCATCAATGCAGAGTCTGGTGTTTCTGGAGCTGGTGATTCTGTCGTTGTTGTAGTTTTCCCTTCTTCAGGCAAGTAGTTGACTACTGGTGTAGTTTCTTTTGAGTTTGACATCGCGAGTTCAACTGCAATATCTCCTTCACTAGCAGAGTCATCATCTATATCCTCCACACAAGCGATATTAGATTCTCCCGGTGAGACAAACCGAAAGCATCAGTCCTATCCTTTATCATCATGAGCAGTCAAGGCTTTGGGATTCTTGCTTGATGAAGTAGGACTGGTAGTGGGTTTATCCTGATGATTGAAGGAGGAGAAAGGATTCCCATTGCCAGTCTTCTTTGGCTTCACGCACTCCCTTTTGAAGTGCCCTTTCTCACCGCAGTTGAAGCAAGTTACCTTGGTTTTATCAAAGCCGAAGGTAGTGTCCTTAATTGCAATCAAATTTTGTCTGGTCTTTTTGACCAACTTCTTAGCTCTCCGGACAGCACTTGCTAAGGCCCACATTATGTCCATCCGCTCCAGCTCTGTCTTATCCACCTGCTCATAATCCTCATCTGCCAGATGGAAGTTCCTAATTTTACCAGCAATTAGTCCATCATAGGAGTGGACTACGGCAGCTAAGAGATCCATGTGCTCTTTGGCTACTTCAACTGTCATATTGCTGAAGTTCTTGGTCTTCAGCTTTGCTGCATTTGCTTCAGGTGCAATGTATTGGGTACCAGACGACCCTGACGTTTCTGACCCTAAAGTAGAGGCTGGTGAAGGACCAAACGAGGTTGATACAAAAGTTGTCTGAAGAGGTGCTCCAGATGTTTTGGCTTGAGGAGATGCATTGTACAATGCAGGATTCTGATCATAAGAAGACTTTTGAGCTCTATACTTCATCCTTAGTTCTTCCTCTCTCAGCTTCAGAATGAAGTCATTGATATCTAACTTCATTAGCATATCATTTTGTCTGAGATTGGAGACAAATGAAACCCATTTCTCTGGCAGCCCATCTGCAAAGTTGGATACTTTGTCCTCCATTGACGTCGATACTCCATGAGTGTGCATCTCACTCATCAAGTGGTAGAACCGATCGATAACATCATCTAGGCTTTTTTTCCCATCAAGGAGAAGTTGTCAAACTCCTTCTTTAAAGCATGTGCCTTTATGGCCTTCAATGATTCATTTCTGTCATACCTTTTCTCCAATGCATCCTATAGTTTCTTTGCTTGTGTTTACTCCAAGAATTGATGGAAAATGTCCTTCGGAATTGACTGTGTAAGCAAAGCATAAACTTTCTTTTCAGCATTGTATTTGACCTTTTGTCCATCAGTCATGCCACCTAGTGTAAGTTTGACACCATCAGCTCCTACTTGCATGCCATACCCCGTCTCTATAGATTCCCACAGATTGGGATCTACTCCATTTAAGTACATCTCAAAACGTTGTTTCCATTGGTATTCATCTAATGTGATTAGCTTTGGGGGTTTGTTGTGATTCTCCACTTCATTCTCTAATAGCAGTAAGTTTTGAATACGTGAGTCTCTCCCTGTTGTGAATGCTGAGTATTGGTCCTCCATTCCTATAAACTTTAACTTTAAACCAAGCTGTTGTATTAGTTCGAATGAAGGTGTGTGATTGGGCTATTCGAGCGATTGAACTATGCAGATGGTTCAATCGTGTGACTGAACTAATGCAGATGACTCAGTCGGCCGAATGAACTACTGCGGTTGAACAATGCGAATAGACTTCTCAGTCGTACGAATGGGAGTACGAATGAATCCATTGTGCGTATGGGGGATGCGTATGATCTTAGTCGTGCGATTGAGTCAATCGTGCGACTGAACCTGCTGGATTTCGAAAATTCGTAGGCTTAAGGTGTTTGAACGCAAAAACAAGAATTTCTTGCTAACCCTAATTGTCGTATGCCGGAAAAACTAAACTTTACGATCAGGAGACATCTAAAACCCAATTTGACACAAAGATTGTGTTTTTGAGAGTAAAAACACAATTTTTATATCAAAACGATTGAATCACATGTAAATCTAGTGCCAAAGATCTGATACCACTTGTTAGGATCGTGTACTGGACGAATACTAATAGATTTGCGCGTATACCGAATCAAATAGTGCGAAATCCTATTTAATTGGCGATCCAATTAGTGAGAATGCACGTAGAATCAATTAAGGATTGAATCTAAACGTTAAGAGCGATTAGTAATCAATCTACTGCGATCTATGAAGTTGGAGCAGGTTACTAGAGGTCTCTGGACGGCTAGGGTACGTTTAGGTATCAAAATATTCAAAGTGTCTAGTTTTTCCACGATTTAAGTGGTATTTATAGGTTAGGGTTCTCAATCGTGCGACTGGACCATTTGCATGGTTCAGTCGTGCGATTGAGTCATGCGGTTGATCCATTCACATGACTGAGTGTTTAGTCATGCGACTGAGTCAATCTCATGTTACAATCATGCGACTGATACAGTCTCCTGGTTCATTCATACGACTGGTTCATTAGCATGAAGTTGTTCATGCGTATGGTCCATTAGCATGGGCCTATCGCATGAGAACTTTACATGATTAAGTTTGAATATATTTCATAATCATTAATTGACTTAGATATTATTCAAACAACCACAACCTATATAATTAGTTCAATAAGCGTTATTACATACCAAGCAATGAAATATTCAACATTATAAGCACAATCACATATTGTATTTCATTAAGTACCCGTACAATTACATATGTGTAAGACAATAAAGATATATTACAATAAGTTCAGAAACTAGGGACACATGTATCTACACTTGATTATGAACGAATTGTAGTGCTTAAGCTTTGAACTCGTTTCGGTTACTCACGATGCACAAATGATTTAGCAATTGATTGTTTGAGTGAAAGATTTATGAATTATGTTTATAGAAATTTCAAGGGAATCGAAAGGAGTATTTGCCCTCTGATATATAGGTTTGATTTGGTTGATTTAATCCCGAACGGATTTCGCCTTTGATCCGCTTGGTTCAGTTACAATTGGATGATTAACTGATTGTTAAACTCAAAATAAACTTCACATTTAGTTTTGTAGTGATTAAACATAAGTTTCTAATCATCCAAACGGCTCAATTCAACGAATTTTAGGTGTAATTGCTTGGTGGCTTTTGGTTTCATGTGATTTCTTAATGACACCATCATTTCGATCGAACTAACACCGGTTATACATTCGATTCGTGTCCACGTTCGCAATATTGGCTTTAATTCGGTCAAACCATTTGTTTGTTGGGCGTTTAGCCCTCACCGGAGCATGGCCGGAGGTGGCCGGAGCTAACACCGGTTTTACGGGGTGAGAGAAAGAGGGGAGATGGGTGGTTTTAATAATTTACACAATTGGTCCCTATGGTTTAACATTTATCATTTTATGCTCAAACTTAAATGTTTAAAGTTTCAAAATTAGCAAATAGGCCCCCTTGACTTTTAAATCAAAGTCTTATACATTTTTAAGTTTATAATTCTTACAAATTATTATTATTAATAATAATATTATTATTTTTATTATTATTAGTTATTATTGTTATTGTTATAATTTATTATTATTACTACCATTATTAATATTGCCATTATTATTATTAATACTATTATTATTGTTATTGTTATTGTTATTGTTA